>JASDQU010014287.1:72624-85134 GCA_032191745.1 Picea mariana | reverse complement strand
AAATGGCTAACAATATACTGTCAGTTGTCATGATTGTGTTACAGTTGATCTTGATAAGACAGGTGCACAGAACAGAGTTTCGAGATAGAGGAAAAGACGGGTGGCCTATCCCGAGCTTGTTGACTGGTCAGTAACCTTTTGGGGACCAAAAGGTCTTTTAGTGGGGAGGTGTGATCCAGAATCGGATCCAGGAGCTTGACAGGGCTAAAAAAGGCTCAAAAATGAAAGTGCTCAGAATTCAACGAAACCAATGCCATTGCGTCCATCTCGTTCTCTCGATTCTGCCCATATATTTACTTTCTCAAAACAGACTCCGGATGTGAAAAATATCGCATGGCAATCAGATTCTTCTATGGCAAAAGTCAATGGTCAACTATTAAATGAATAAGTGCCACATGGCCCAGGCATGGGCAGTTACATGGCACTTCACTACTGGTTGGCATGTAAAAAGTATGTAGGGGTTCATGGGATTCGAACCTCTGACGCATGGCTAACTCCAAGTCTTTGGTAAAGCCCTATTACCAACCTACCAAAGCTAAATTGATGAAAAAAACCCACTTTTATATAGTTTTGGGTTAAAATGTCCAAAGGACGGCGCAAGGGGGCTAGGGCTAAGCCCCAGCAAAAGGTTTCATGGCAGGTGCGCGCCCAAGGGGCAGTTTAGCCCAGAACACATGAAAGGCGCCCCAAAACCAGGAGCTGCAGTTAAGGGGGCTGGCACTTAAGCACTGGGCGTGCCATCACTTGGCCATGTGGCCCCATACGACTTGGAAAAGGGGGCGCGCGCCCTGTTAGAGGGGGCTACTCTGTAATTTGGGAAAAATGTGGTTTTTTAACATTACAGAGTGGGTTTTTCATTGATATTATGCCCATAAAATGGATTTTTGGGGGATTTTGGACCATTTTTGGGAGATATTGGGCTCTTTTTGAGGCCATATTTTGGGAGGAAGTTAGGGATGGATAACCAACTTCAGATCTATAAAAACCAGGCCTTATTGAGGCCATGAAGGATATTCAAAGAAGAGTTATGCTGAAGGGAAGCCAAGCTAAAGCCATTTTTATGTAGGGAAGTTGTTGAGGAGCAAACGCTTGCGAGCCATTTTTGGGAGCTCCGATCATCCGTTTTGCGTGCCGTTTCTTCTGCTGGGTTCTAGAGATCTAGAAGAACATGAAAAAAAAGGTCTTGTAACCTAATGGCATTGTTGCGATGTACTTTTTGAGCTTTGAACATAAATAAAGAAGCCTCCCCCACTGAGACAAAGGCCCGGAGATGTAGGCAATTTTGTGCCGAACTCCGTTATCACTTCTCTTGTTATGGTTTTTTATTCTTATTGCTTCAGTTCAGATCTATATATTGTCTTTTGGCTGCTATGTTTCCTCATTAAATTCATCCTCTTTCATTCAGCTTCTTAAAAGGTTAATTAACGCATGCAATTGATAACTCAACCATAGTCATTAAAAGATCTTTCTGGATCAATCATTCCTCAAATTACTCCCTCCTCTGGAACCACAACCCACTCCGACCAACCCCCTCCGATGAATGAATGATATCTATTTCCAATAGATCCGAGGTCTAGGATTTATCCACATGTGCTAAGGAATAAAACCAATAGGGGCCACGCTCGATCCTTTCCATGAATTGCAGGCTGCCACGTGTACCCCTTTGGACACGTTGGAACCCCTCAACATCATGACATCACTTCCCTCCTAGCCTCACTTACACGAAATCCTACATGGCATCTGAGTTGGAAATCAAGACACATGGCCCTACCCAAATTTGCCACTTGGCTTGACACATGGCACTCGAGCCACATCACCTTTCACCCCCTCAAAGTGTCAAAACACCTTGACATGTGGCACTGTCGCCACCTAACATGTGGACCCTCCACGTGGACTGATGTGGCATACACGTCATCACTAATTACTATCAAGTCCTTCTAGATGTTGACACCTGTCCTTTGTGCATTGGATGGATGATGTCATCCTTGTTAGTATAACATCGCCTTCCTCATGTTCTTTCCCAGGAGAGACCCACAAGATCGACGACTAAGGTTGCTCTCCCCACTCACCGATCAACAACCATGATCACTCCTCGTAACCTTCTCGTCGGAGTACTTTAACCAAGGCTAATCTGATGACCCTACTGGGATCAACGTCTCAGATCGTCCGACACACATCCTGATGGATCCAACGATCCTGATTGATCCTCAGGCCCTTCCATCGAAGGGGCTCAACTCTTGTTCATCGAGAATTTTCCAACTAGAGACATCGATAGTACTTCAATGATCAACATACACGATCATTTAGATCCACCCTCTGATAGATCTGACGGTTGGCAACAGCCTGGATCCTCAACAAGTCCTCAGACATGAGGACCCCAATCAATGACCAAGATTGATTCATTGTGCCGATTTGACAGCTGATATTCTTTCTGAGGTAAAGCGCGGTTTCCAAAGGTTTAGCAGTCCACTTCGGGACTTAGTCAAATTTTTGAGGTTTTATTAGGATTTACCCTCGGCTATTAGTTC
Source organism: Picea mariana (assembly GCA_032191745.1). Classification (NCBI taxonomy): domain Eukaryota; kingdom Viridiplantae; phylum Streptophyta; class Pinopsida; order Pinales; family Pinaceae; genus Picea; species Picea mariana. The sequence goes on along the minus strand of JASDQU010014287.1, from coordinate 82,606 downwards.
GAAATGGGACCTCATGGTCCGAAATACCTCTTGATTTCTTCTCGAGCTATACCTGACCTTAGAGAACCCTCACATGCCATGAAAAATCTCTAAGTTATTCACTCCTCATCGCTCACTTGGGGAATTTCAACCCACGGACTGTCCATACTTGAACAAGGACATTTCAAATCCTAAATTGGCTAAACCACATCAATTTCCAGGGCTGAACTCAAGGAAATCTCATAGAAATATGACATATGCATAGAAATATACACCTATGTACAATTATGGCAACAAATATTCAAGGTGAATATTTACAACAGTAAAAAAACTGATGCTAGGGAATTTTCTAGATGCAAAATGTGTGTGAAGTTTTGAAACCCATGACAACTGTCACATAATCACAATTTTTGTTCGTGTTTAAGTGTATTTTCATCAACAAATAACCATGACAATAACCCATGACCCCAGTTCCTATATCATTTAACAATAATACGTTGAAATATAAATAACACAACAAATACCCAACACAGGAGTACATAATCATTCATATAGTAATTAAAAAAAACACTTCGTGAACACTTATCTGATATAAATAGCCACTAACTGCATGCAGACCTCCGACTTTCCTCCCATCCTTAGACTATACTACTTATAACTCAACAACAAGTCATGCCTGAACTGGGCATAAACTCCACTTGGGCAAGGAATTCCTATCATAGGCTAAGTTTATCAAACAACAATAATACTCAGATTCAGGTGTTGAATATTAAGAAGACAACCTACAATCTCTTTCCCCACATGCTTGTCCCACCTTAGGAAGTGCGCCCCTTCTCTGATCAACAGTCCTTCAGGTGCCCCACTTCCTTTCTGAGGCCTCAACAATAGGTCGGACAAGAAATTTATAGCCCTGTATCTGAGCTTGGAACCTTGGGAAACCATTTCCCAACAATTCTCTCACATGGAGAGAATGCTTAAGGGCCTGACAACCCACCTTTTCAACCCATACCACCAAGGATTTACAGGGTAATTTCAACTCCTTAGATCTACTCCCAGTAATGGTCCTCTCTACCTAGAGCAAATGACCAACCAAAGAAATTGTAAAAATGATAGCCCAAAGGCTTCTTCCACGTAGGTATGTGATGACAACAGGGTAAAAATGGTAACAAAAGGGTACGAATGGTAGAAGTCGTGTGAACCTCTCCCTGATGGTGAGAAAAATGATAGATAACATCCAACTATGGTTGGAATGAATGATGGGAATTACACTAAATTCCCTCATTATATTGCATGTGCCTCAAATGACACTTGTCACCTCATTAAACCCCCTTTGCACCCACTTGTGATCCATTCCCCTCCTTTTGGGAACTTAGGACAACTAGATGTATCCATAAAGTAACTTTAGGGAATATTATTAAAATATTCCCTTGGCTTAAGCCCCCTAAGCTTAGCCCCTTTCCTAGACTCTTATCCCCCTTTCCTTCTCTAGTAGAGTTTATCCCCCTTACTCTTTTGTCGAGTCGGTTTGCAACAATGGTGTGATTTTATTAATATCTAGTTGTGATTACATAATACACATGATAGGCCTACATGCCTTTCAACATATGGCTCACTAACCTATTTACTACACAGGCGCTCTGGCCTCAAAGTATCATGACTCACCAGCCTATATGCTCAATTAAAATTGGGGTCAACCTGGGGTATTACATTCCCCTCCCCCTTATTTATGCACCGTCCTTAGTGCATTAAATGCAACGTTCCTTCCAAAATTCTTCAAAAAACTCCATGCCTCGACTATTGAAGCTTGTTATCCTTCTGGTGTTGTCTTTATACTTCAGCTAGAAGTCTTTTTCCTCTATTACATAGAGTTGCTTCGATAATGTTTTCCTCTTCTTTCTCATGCCTACAACTATTAAAAACAACAAACATATTAATCACAATTTTATGCACAAAGAATTCATTGTTGTCTAGGATTCAAGAGACAATATTCATAACAACAAACTACTTATTTGTGCATTTCATGGATCTGCATCCACATGGTTGTCTCATTAACTCTACTCATTGTTTTCTTTGGCATAGCCATTGTGCTCATGATCCCATTCAACACTCTACAAGAGTTATCGAAGTTGCCTCTTTCTTGCGGGCACTCACCCTCCAGACCCATGCTCAGGCATCCCCTTCTTTGCTATACAGTCCCTTGAGCGATCCATCTTGCCTGCCAAGGCTTTCTAGCACAACAAGAGTTCCAGAGACTTCATCGAGTCTTACAGTCGAGGCGTCCCTCTGGCTTGCTCTTGCCAAGGCGTCCCTCTGGCCCGTGTTACCACAACACGGCATTCTATGGTAATCATGGCATATTCATAGGGTTCTCATGTCACAACAGTAGCCATTTATATGATTTCCATCTTGACAACCATCATATATCCCTCCAGAACAAATATTTCATCTCACCTATATCACATGCTTCCAGTAACCATGAGATACCATCATCAATTTATCAAAATTTCAAATTTGTTACCCATAGATTTCTAATTCCACATTTTATTTTCAGATTTGTTCCACACATGAACCAGATTCACAAGTATGATATTCTTCTTCTCATAACAATTTGGCTCAACAGACATTGGTCTTCCTTATGGGCTTACAACACTTTCATATCCAATACCCTTCTTCCTGCAATTTCAATATTCACACAACCAACAAGTTATTAGTTTCTTATGAACATCACATTTTATTACACATTTGCAGTGGTTCCCAAATAGTTTCAAGATTGTGCATACTACAATCAAATCACTTATTTATTCAATGATATAAAGAAAAATAAAAAATCACTCCTTACACATGCACCATTTCAGCAACCAAGCTTTTCCAAATAAAATCAAACATTAAAGGAATTTAATCAATGTGCCACATCCATGGCCACATTCGCACGCAATGCACCCTTGCATTGATTTCAAATTTCCATACTTTCATGTTAGAGACTCTTTCCATGGTGTGTTGGAACTCACCCAACCTCTCACCATATGGCTTATCTATCAACATTTATCATTACAATATGCATGTGATTCTTGCCACAAACTGATCGTGTCCTCAAATCAATTTAACATGATGTGAAATTAAAACCCACCTGAATGTATTGGAGCATTCTTTCTTCATTAATTAACAGGGTGTCATTATTCATCGTCACCCAATTCCTCTCTCTACCATTTCATAATTATGTTAAAATACTGGAAGGTCCTCCCTCCACAATGGTTAGTCCAGTACATGCACTCTCATGCATACATGCATTTAACCAATGTGTTGTTTATGAGCACTTTTGTTTTCAATCATTCATGTTTGATCTATGCATTCATGACATATCTATTCACGAATTTTCCTACAAGAATCTCAATCATCCTTGACTGTTAGAGGTTCATACCTCTACTCTTCCAATTCCTCTTTCTCGAGTCATACCCTACTTGGGTATTAATGACATACAACTACCACTCAAAACACATGCATATCATCAAACTAATAAAACATTTGAGAAGGGATTCTTAGTCAATTCCCTTTTCAATCCTCATGCCACATGAGAATGAAAACTTCATATACCTATTTACGATTGCCATCACCTTCTCTGATATTACCTCATCAATGGTGTTTGATGGGAACTCCCAAGATTCGTTCACCAATCTCTTCTATCAACAACCTTCTTGTATTTATCCTCTGTTTGAGGTTGTCCATCATTGGCAAATATCCTTTCCAACAACTTCTATCTTCTTCTATACATAATAGGTATAGTCACATTCACAATCATATTTCAGCTGTCATATTAAATTAAAATGCATGTGCCATCGCATTTAAATCAACAAACAATTTCATATATGTCTCAACATATCCATATACACTATGTCACATTGTCCTCAATGTTTTAATGAGGGTAAACACCATTAATTAATTCAGTTGTTTCTACAGTCATATAGTTGTCAACATTCTCATGTTGACAACCTTCACACATAACAATATATCAACTCTCTTATCCCAGAGAAATATAAAAAATTTAACAAGAAAGGGGACAAGGAATTCTCCCCCCTTTCAACTTCTCTGTACAACTTGGAACTTTCAGCGTAATTATTTTGTTCCCAAGGAATTTTTGTCTTTGCATAACATGGCTTAACCACAATTATTTATCTAAATATTTTTCATTAATTTATTTTCTTTTGTTTTCACAACTGTTCTTTTAAAGCATACAAATTTGTCTCCTAATTCAGAGTTTTAAAGTAAGGAAAGTGTTCCTCCCTTTTTCTCATTTGTTTCTCATGCAATCTATCCCTTTTGGGATCTGCCTGCTCTATTCATTAAGCAGTTTCAGTCAAGCGTATCTGGACCTTTCATGTATGTAACATATACTACAACATCCAAAATTAGCTCATAATTTAATTATGAGTCAGTGCATTCTGCACATTTACCAAATAGAATCAGGGTTGTCAAGGTTATGTCATATGTCAATTCTCCATTCATGCATTATGTTTTAAAATGTTATCGAGGATTCTTATGCGAACAAGCTTTGTAGCCTATTGCCCGCTTTTCCAACGATCATTTAACATTATGGCTTTGTCCCATTAACATAGTTTTCCCACAGTTCCTCCACATGGAACCTTTTATCATGCAACTCTCTTGTTGCATTTCCATTATCATCTAAAATGATCTCAATCTATGAGTTAGCCTCAGCTTCATTATTTCAATGTTTTGCTCAATATTCCATGAGGAACATAAGAATACATTCTTATCATGCATCCAAATTATACATTCAAAATGCACCTAATTCTATTGTGTTTTTACACACTTAGCTACTTGCATTACCATACTGTGGGTGCCTACCATTGGCACACTTTAAAATTTCATAGGCATATTCAATAAAGTCATTTAGTTCATGATTGTTCACAATCATTTACATACAATTCCCAAAGGATCGATCATTCTGCCTTCTATGCATAATACCAGAGCATCCTTTCTCATCTACCCTTGTACCATCTCTTTCCGAAGAAAGGAGTACACACTCAAGCTATTATTTAAACAAAATGGTTTAGACCCTTCTACATGGGGTCAACCATGCATCCATGGCATTTCAAATGCAGGCAAGTACACATCTTGCCTCACATTTCACTTATTCAAGCAATCTTACCATGCTTTTAGCCTACACATACACATACATCATACATGTGCATCGTTTGCCCATTTCTATATCATTCATTCACTTTTATTCAATCTTAATATCAACCTTCTCCAATGAGAGCTTACAATCAATCACTTGACAAGTCTCACATGCCGTTTTGTAATTATGTTGCCTTCTTTACATGGAAACAACCAACAAGATAACACTCTTGTCCTTCTGCTACTAAAGTATTTAAGATTCGAAAATACAACTAGGTAATTTACTACAATACCTAGAGTGGTAAAATTCCCAAATCCAACTTCCTTTCATACTTCAAACCATTCTTTGACAATAGACCTTTATCAAGGAAATCATTTCATAATTTTTCCTTTAATTGTTATTGAATTATACTAAGCCATACCTATATGGCCATCATCTAATTATGGATGTCACTGAGACCCATTGGTCATCTAGAAATTCTCCAACACTTCTTTTGCCAGACTTTATATCAACCTTTCATTAATCATTGTCGCCTAATCTTCATAAGGAAATAAGCAATAGAATTATCATCATTTAATCATGCTGTTAGTTTTCTTGTTGATACCAAATCATCCTTAACTAAAAGGTCCATCAACAGACGATACCTTACAACCCACCATAGGTTATAATATCTCTATGTGCATGTTACATGCATGCTTACTCATCACCAATTGCATTACAACATATTCACATCCTGCATTTCCATGCATAACAAGTACTCATATCAGTAGACATGTACACATCATTGTTGGCTCATATGTTCATTCCATTTCACCTCTTTTATGAGGATTATCATTAGTTCAAAGAACTCATTTTTCCTTGCTTAACTAGGTTATCCCAGCTACAGGTTTCATTCATTATAGATCAAGTATACTGACCTTACAAACTTACATCAATCCTCTTATGAGGAGTTATACATACATGATTTAGTCTTTTGTTTACACAACAATTATAATTGCTAGGGGCTCCATCAACCCATTCTTACGGGCAATATTACAACCACCAATTCATTTATTCTTTGAGCTTAAGCATTCCCTTAACATGATTCTGCCATTTTATCTTTGGATTCAACCATTAATGTTTATCATCATATTCTCACTCATGTAGGAGAAGCTATCAAATCATGAGGTGAAAATAGTTCTTATGTTGCAAGAAATCCCAAAACAAGATTTTAAATCGACAATTCTTCTTCTCAAGGAACTTGTGCAGATAATAAACAATATTTTAGCGTAGAGAAACTATTTCCAGCAAGCTCATCTTGGCCTTCTTATCCCAGTCCTATCACTGATATATGGCCCATTCAGGCCTAGTGTTTGAAACTGGAGCTCTAATACCACTTTGTAACACACCTGACACCCTAGTTCTCATTTAGGTTGATGGGGTGTCAAAAATTTTCTTTTTACATCTACTTCATTTCTCCAAATAGAACTCATAGATTAATTACGATCGTCGATAGATTTCCAATGATTGTAACCATGCTCAATTCCGAGCTCTGAATCAAAAGTTACAACTTTCCAAAGTTTTTCGGCTATCTTCCATCCATTCCACCTCAGCGCCATGTGGCTCCCTGTCACACATGCCACCTGACATGGAAACTGCCACCATTCTCCACAATCCTCATTTGATTATCCCTCTAGATCAATGGCTCCGATATATGCGGAGCCCTTCCATACAATCAGAGCCATTTGTCGGAGTGCGTCCACTCCAGGATTCCCCACACACTCTGTTGGCCTCAGTCCGACGACCTCCACCACAAACAGATCAGACAGTCCTTGTGATCCGATATCCTACAACTCTTATTGCATCCATATCCTTAACTTGCAGGGAAATTAACGTCCTTCCCCATTCTCTTCGTACTCATGCCGGTGGATCCCACGACAGATTGATGAATATCGTGCATCATGGCCACCCTCTGATCGACGACCCAGATCATTCCTTAGAGTACTCCTATTAGAGTACTTTCTCCGATGGGACCGCAACCCACTTCGACCAACCCCCTCCGATGAACGAATGCTATCTATTGTCGATAGATCTAAGGGCCAGGATTTAGCAGCCTGTCCCAAGGAATAACACCAACAGATGCCATGCTCTCTCCTTTCCACGAATTATGGGATGCCACGTGTCCCCCTCTTGATGTGTTGGCACCCCTCGCCATCATGACATCAATTCCCTCCTAGCCTTGCTTACGTGAAATCCTATGTGGCATCTGAGTTTGCACCCAGGACACGTGGCCCTACCCAACTCCACCACTTGGATTGACATGTGGCACTCAGGCCACATCACCTTTCCCCCCCTCAAAGTTTCAAAACACCTTGACACGTGGTACAATCTCCCCTGACACATGGACTGACATGGCATACACATCATCACTTATTACTGGCAAGTCCTTTGAGGTGTTGAAACCCTCCTCTGCGCATTGGATGGGTGATGTCATCCTTATAAATATAATGTCACCTTCCTCATGGCCTTGCCTAGGCAAAACCCACAAGATCGACGGTTAAGGTTGCTCTCCCCGCTCATTGATCAACGACCATGATCGCTCCTCGAAACCTTCCTATCGGAGTATCTTAACCAAGGCTACTCCGACAACTCTACTATAATCAATGACTCAGATCATCTGACGCCCATCTCGATGGATCCAATGATCCCGATTGATCCTCAGGCCCTTCCATCGGAGGGGCTCAACTCCTGGTCTCTGGGACTATTTCGACCACAGACTCTGATGGTACTTCAACGATCATTTAGATTGTACCTCCGATGGATCTAATAGTTGGAAACAACCTGGATCCTTGACAAGTCCTCGTACATGAGGACCTCGATCAACAACCAAGATTGAGTCACTGTGCCATTTTGACGACTGCGATTCTTTCTGAGGTAAAGCGTGGTTTCTATAGGTTAGCATTATGCTTCAGAGCTTAGTCAATTTTTCAAGGTTTTATCAGAATTTACCCTTGGATGTCAGTCAGAAATGGGACCTCACAACCATGAATACCTCCTGATTTATTCTCAGGTTATACCCAGCCTTAGAGAACCCTCACCTGCCATGAGAAATATCTAAGTTTTTTACTCCTTGTCTCTCACTTGGGGAATTTCAACCCACAACTATCCATACCCGTACAGGGACATTTCCAGTCATGAACTAGCTAAACCACGCCAATTTCCAAGGCTGAACTCAAGGAAATCTCATAGAAATACAACATATGCATAGAAATATACACCTCTGTACAATTCTGGCAGCAAATATTCAAGGAATATTTACAACAGTAAAAAAACCAATGACAACAGTCACATAATCACAATTTCTTTATGAGTTTAAGTGTATTTTCAACAACAAATAACCATGACAATAATCCATGAGTACGGTTCCTGCATTATTTAATAGTAGTATGTTGAAATATAAATAACACAACAAATACCCAACACAAGAATACATAATAATTCATACAATAATTAAAACAAACACTTGGCGAACACTTATTTGATATAAATAGCCACCAACTGCATGCATACCTCCAACTTTCCTCCCAGTCTTAGACACTGTTGCTTGTAACTCAACAACAGGTCGCCCCTGAGCTAAGCATAAACTCCACTCGAGCAAGGAATTCTTATCCCAGGCTAAGTCTCTCAAACAACAATAATACTCAAATTTAGGCGTCGAATTTTAAGCAGACAACCTATAGTATCTTTCCCCATATGCATGTCCCACCTTAGGAAGTGTGTCCCTTCTATGATCAATAGTCCTTTGACTGCCCCACTTCCTTTCCAAGGCTTCAGCAACAGGATAGACAAGAAATTTAGAGCCCTGTACCCCAAATTGACACCTTGGGAAACTAATTCCCAACAGTTCTCTCACCTAGAGAGAATGCTTACAAGCATGAAAACCCACCTTTTCAACCCATACCGCCAAGGATTTATAGGGTATTTTAATCTCCTTAGCTTTACTTCCAGCAATGGTACTCTCTCCCCAGAGCAAATGACCAGCCAAAGAAATGGTAAAAATTATAGCCCAAAGACTTCTTCCATGTAGGTATGTGATGGCAACAGGGTGCAAATGGTAACAACATGGTACAAATGGCAGCAGCCGCATGAACCTCTCCTTGATGGTGAGAAAAATGATAGATAACATCCAACCATGGTTGGAATGAATGATGGGAATTACTCTAAATTCCCTCATTATATTGCATGTTCTTCAAATGACCCTTGTCACTTCATGAGATCCCCTTTGCACCCACTTGTGATTTGTTCCCCTCCTTTTGTGATCCGGATTATTTTTGGCACGAAATGAGAGTGGAGATATAATAAAGAAATGCACAGAGATATTGAAAATATTCAATAATATAATAGAAATGTATCAGAGATGCAACCATAAACACAGATATACAGTAATACACGATTTCTATTAATCAGAGAAATGTACAGAGACTGTAAAAATACCGAGTGAAAGACTCGCTAGAATGGTGGCAGCTTATCTCTGAGAAGAGATGTGACGGCTACTCGCATTCACAAGAAGATGGTTACAATGAGGCTCTGGAGGCCTTTTTACAATAATCGGGAATGCCAAAAGTCCTAGACATCCAAAAACCTAACCCTAGGAGATGAAGCGCCAAAAGTCATGTGGGCCCCGTTTGGGTAAGTTGGTGCATCAACTTCCCGGGGTCGTAACTTTTGCATACGATCTCCGTTTTAGGCGCGTGATAGCTTGTTGGAAAGGTATCGTCGAGGAGATTCATTTTGGGGGCTCAATCATGCCTTTGGCTATCATTGAGAACCTCGATCTTGAAAAACCTTCATTTAGGCCCTCAAAATGGCCCCGGAAGTTAAAACCTGCTA
>JASDQU010014287.1:0-62803 GCA_032191745.1 Picea mariana | reverse complement strand
TCTGAAAAATTATGAACAAAAAAATAACCTTCTAGCAGATTTAACCATTTATCTAGAGCATCTGCATCTATTTGACCTTCAAATACGGGAATATAAAAATTAACTTGTACCTTGAAAGGCGAGGTGCCTCCAAAGTGGTCGCTTGATGAAGATGCACTTGATGCTATCGGCAGGCGTTGAAGGATGTGGGAAAAATTCTCCATCATTTCGTCCCTCTGTCACGTGAGAGCTTGCTCAAGCAACAGACTGATAGGATCGTCTGCTCCGTCGATTTTCTTTTCTTCCACCATTGAGGGTTTATTGGGTGTGCGAGAGCGATTGTCTTCCATAGAGACAAGCTCGAGACCCAACTTGCTATACTCGGACCTCGTCGGAGACATGCACTGAAAAAACGATCAAGAGCAGCCTGCTCTGATACCACTGATCCGGATTATTTTCGGCACGAAATGAGAGCGGAGATATAATAAAGAAATGCACAGAGATATTGAAAATATTCAATAATATAATAGAAATGTATCAGAGATGCAACCATAAACACAGATATACAGTAATACACGATTTCTATTAATCAGAGAAATGTACAGAGACTCGCTAGAATGGTGGCAGCTTATCTCTGAGAAGAGATGTGACGGCTACTCGCATTCACAAGAAGATGGTTACAATGAGGCTCTGGAGGCATTTTTACAATAATCGGGAATGCCAAAAGTCCTAGACATCCAAAAACCTAACCCTAGGCGATGAAGCGCCAAAAGTCATGTGGGCCCCGTTTGGGTAAGTTGGTGCATCAACTTCCCGGGGTCGTAACTTTTGCATACGATCTCCGTTTTAGGCGTGTGATAGCTTGTTGGAAAGGTATCGTCGAGGAGATTCATTTTGGGGGCTCAATTATTCCTTTGGATATCATTGAGAACCTCGATCTCGAAAAACCTTCATTTAGGCCCTCAAAATGGCCCCGGAAGTTAAAACTTGCTAAAAATAGTAAATTGCCAAAATGGCCAGAAAACTGTTTTGAGCCATTTGGAAAAGGTGGGTGGCCACTGATATCCACCTGGATCATTTTGGGAACTTTGGATAACTAAATATATCCATAAAGTAACTTTAGGGAATATTATTAAAATATTCCCTTGGCTTGAGCCCTCTGAGCTTAGCCCTTTTCTTATACACTTAACCCCCTTTCCCTCTCTAGTGGAGTTTATCCCCCTTACTCTTTTGTTGGGCTGGTATGTAGCAATGGTGTGATTTTATTAATATCTAATTGTGATTACATAATACACATGATAGGCCTACATGCCTTTAGCATCTGGCTCACTAGCCTATTTACTACACAGGCACTCTGGCCTCAAAGTATCATGGCTCACCAGTCTATATGCTCAATTAAAACTGGCGTCAACTTGGGGTATTACATTCCCCTCCCCCTTATTTATGCACTGTCTTCAGTGCATCAAATGCAATGGTCCTACCAAAATTCTTCAAAAAACTCCATGCCTTGGCTACTAAAGCTTGTTATTCTTCTGGTTTTGTCTTCATACTCTAGCTAGAAGTCTTTTTCCTCTATTGCATAGAGTTGCTTCAATAATGTTTTCCTCTTCTTTCTCATGCCTATAACCATTACAAACAACAAACATATTAATCACAATTTTATGCATAAAGAATTCATTGCTGTCTAGGATTCAAGAGAAAATATTCATAACAACAAACTATTTATTTGTGCATTTCATGGATCTGCATCCACATGGTTGTCTCATTAACTCGACTCATTGTTTTCTTTGAGATACCCATTGTGCTCATGATCCCAATCATCACTCTACAAGAGTTATCAAAGTCTTCTCTTCCTTGCGGTCACTCACCCTCCAAGCCCAGGCTCAGGCATCCCCTTCTCTGCCATATAGTCCCTCGAGTGATCCATCTTGACTGCCAAGGATTTGTCGCACAAGAAGAGTTTAAGAGACTTGACCGAGTCTTACAACCGAAGCATCCCTCTTTCTTTCTCTTGTCGAGGCATCCCTCTGGACCATGTTACCACAACACGACATTATATGGTGATCATGGCATATTCACAGGGTTCTCATGTCACAACAATAACCATTTCTATGCTTTCCATCTTGACAGCCATCATCTGTCCCTCCAGGACAGATCTTTAATCTCACCTATATTACATGATTACAATAACCGTGAGATACTATCATCAATTTATAAAAATTTCAAATTTGTTACCCATAGATTTCTAATTCCACTTTTTATTTTCAGATCTGTTACACACAGAAACTAGATTCATAAGTATGTGATTCTCCTTCTCATAAAATTTTGGTTCAACATGCATTGGTCTTCCTTATGGGCTTACACCACTGCCATATCCAAGACCCTTCTTCCTACAATTTCAATATTCCAGGGTGTCATTATTCATCGTCACCCAATTCCTCTCTCTACCATTTCATAATCATGTTAAAATACTGGAAGGTCCTCCCTCCACAATGGTTAGTCCAGTACATGCGTTCTCGTACATACATGCATTTCCTCAATGCATTTAACTAATGTGTTATTTATGAGTAGTTTTTATTTCAATCATTCATGTTTGATCTATGCACTCATGACACGTCTTTTCAAGAATTTTCTTGCAAGGATCTCAATCATCCTTGATTGCTAGAGGTTCATACATCTTCTCTTTTAGTTCCTCTTTCCTGAGTCAAACCCTTCTTGGGTATTAATGGCATACCACTGCCACTTAAAATACATGCATATCATCAAACTAATAAGACATTTGAGAAGGGATTCTTACTCAATTCCCTGTTCAATCCTTATGCCACATGAGCATGAAAAATTCTTATACCTATTTCTAGCTACCAATGCCTTCTCTGATATTACCCCATCAGTGGTGTTTCATGGGAACTCCCAAGGTTCCTTCATCAATCTCTTTTATCAACAACCCTCTTGTATTTATCCTCTTTTTGAGGTTGTCCATCATTGGCAGTTATCCTTTCCAACAAACTCTATCATCTTCCAGACATAATAGGTATAGTCACATTCACAACCATATATCAACTATCATATTAAATTAAAATGCATGTGCCATAGCATTTAAATAAAAAATCAATTTCAAATATTTCTCAGCATATCCATATACATTATGTCACATTTTCCTCAATGTTTTCATGAGGGTAAACACCATTAGTTAATTCAGTTGTTTCTACAGTCATAGAGTTGTCAACATTCTCATGTTGACAACCTTCACACATAACAATATATCAACTCTCTTATCTGAGAGAAATATAAAAAATTTAACAAGAAAGGGGACAAGGGATTACCCCTTGTTCAACTTCTATGCACAACTTGGAACTTTCAGCCCAATTGTTTCGTTCCCAAGGAATTTCTATCTTTGCATAACATCGCTTAATGAAAGTTATTTATTTGAACATTTTCATAAATTTCTTTTCCTTTGTTTTCACATCTATTCTTTTAAAGCATACAACTTTGTTTGCTAATTCAAAGTTTTAAAGTGAGGAAGGTGTTCCTCCCTTTTTCTCATTTATTGCGTATGCAATCTATCCCTTTTGGGATATGCCTACTCTATTCCTTGAGAAATTTAAGTCAAGCTTATCTTGACCTTTCTTGTATGTAACAGATACTACAACATCTAAAATTAGCTCATAATTTAATTATGAATCAGTGCATTCTGCACATTTACCAAATAGAATCAGGGTTGTCAAGGTTCTGTCATATGTCAATTCCCCATTCATGCATTATGTTTTAAAATATAATATAGGATTCTTATGAGAACATGATTTGTAGCCTAGTGTCTGCTTTTCCAACAGTCATTTAACGTTATGGATTTGTCCCATTAACAAAATTTTCCTACAGTTCCTCCACACAGAACCTTCTATCCTGCAACTCTCTTGTTGCATTTCCATTATCATCTAAAATGATCTCAATCAATGAGTTAGCCTTAGCTACATTATTTCAATGTTTTTCCCAATATTCCACGAGGAACATAAACATGCATTCTTATCATGCATTCAGATTATACATTCACAAACACACCTAATTCTATTGTACTTTTATACACTTAGATACATGCATCAACATACTGTGGGTGCCTACCATTGGCACAATTTACAATTTCACAGGAATATTCATTAAAGTCATTTAGTTCATGATTGCTCACAATCATTTATATACAATTCCCAAAGGCCTGATCATTCTGCCTTCTACGCATAATACCAAAGCATCCTTTCTCATATACTCTTGTATCATCTCCTTCTGAAGAAAGGAGTACACCCCCTTCAAGCTATTATTTAAACAAAATGGTTCAGACCCTTCTACATAGGGTCGACCATGCATCCATGGAATTTACAATGCAGGAAAGTACAAATCTTGCCTCACATTTCTTGTATTCAAGTAATCTTACCATGCTTTTAGCCTACACATACTCATACATCATACATGTGCATCATTTGCACATTAGCCTTCACTTTGATTCAATCTTAATATCAGCCTTCTCTGATGAGAGCTTACAATCAATCACTTGACAAGTCTCACGGGCTTAGTTTAGCTCAACTTGGCCTTGTTATACCAGTCCTATGAATGATTTCTGGCCGATCTAGGCCTAGTGTTTGAAATTGGATCTCTAATACCACTTTGTAACACACTTGACTCCCTAGTTCTCATTTAGGTTGATGGGTTGTCAAAATTTCACTTTTTCCGATTACTTTATTTATCCAATCAGGCCTCATAGATTAATTTTGCTTGTTGAGAGATTTCCAACGACTACAACCATGCTCAATTCCAAGCTATGGATCAAAAGTTACATCCTTCCAAAGTTTATGGGCTATCTTCCATCCATTCGACCTCGACGCCATGTGGCATTCAYGTGGCTCACTACCACACGTGCCACCTAACATGGCTCTGATGTGGAAGATGCCACCTGTCTCCATGATACTCGTTCGATTTGCCTTCTTGATCAACGRCCCCAATCTATTCAGATCCCATCCATACCATCGAAGTCAATCGTTAAAGCGCGTCCACTATAGGCTTCCCCCCACACTCCAATGGCCTCAATTTGATGACCTCCACCACAGACAGATSATACGGTCTCGATGATCTGGTAAACTATGACTCTTATTGCATTAGGATCCTTACTTGCACGATAATTAACGACCTTCCCCTTTCCCATTGTACTCGCGTCGGTGGATCCCATGAGAGATCAATGA
The DNA here is from genome assembly GCA_032191745.1 of Picea mariana. Lineage (NCBI taxonomy): Eukaryota > Viridiplantae > Streptophyta > Pinopsida > Pinales > Pinaceae > Picea > Picea mariana. Next base: position 57,599 of record JASDQU010014287.1, on the reverse strand, counting down.
CTATTGTGCATCGTGTCCACCCTCCTATCGACGACCCAAAAAATTCCTCGGAGTACTCCCTCCTCCGAAACAACAACCCACTCTGACCAACCCCCTCCAATGAACGAATGAGATCTGTTACCGATAGCTCTTAGGGCTAAGATTTAGCCACCAATCCCAAGAAATAACATCGACAAGGACTGCGCTCAGTCCTTTCCATGAATTATGGCCTGCCACATGTCCCACTCTCGATGCGTTGGCACCCCTCACCATCATGACATCACTTCCCTCCTAGCCTCGCTTATGCAAAATTCTACGTGGTATCCAAGTTGGTACCCGCGACATGTGGGCCTACCTAACTCCGCCTCCTAGATTGACATGTGGCACTCAGGTCATATCACATTTTGCCTCCTCAAAGTGCCAAAACACCTTGACACATGGCACAATCGCCACCTAACACGTGGACTAATGTGGCATATACTTCATCACTGATAATTGGCAGGTCCTTTCAGGTGCTGACACCTGTCATCTGTGCATTGGATGGGTGATGTCATCCTTGTCAATATAATGTCACCTTCCTCATGGCCTTTCCCAGGTGAGACCCACAAAATCGACGACTAAGGGTGCTCTCCCCACTCACCAATCAACGACCACGATTGCTCCTCGAAACATTCCTTTCAGAGTACCTTGACCAAGGATGCTCCAAGGAATCTACTACGATCGATGGCTCAGATCATCCGACACCCATCCCAATGGATCCGATAGTCTCGATTGATCCTCGGGCCCTTCCATCGGAGGGGCTCAACCACAGACTCCAACGATACTTTACTAATCAACGAACACAATAATCTAGATCTTCCCTCCGATGGATCTAACAGTTGGAAACAACTTGGATCCTCGACAAGTCCTCGTACATGAGGACCCCAATCAACGACTAGGATTGATTCACTGTGTCATTTTGACGACCGAGATTCTTTTTGAGGTAAAGCGTGGTTTCCATAGGTATGTAGTCGGCCTCAACACTTAGTCAATTTTTCAATTTTTTAACAGAATTTTACGCTCGACTATCAGTCCGAAATGGGACCTCACGTCCAGAAATACCTCCCGATTTTTTCTCAGGCTATACCTGGCCTTAGGGAACCCTCCTCTGCCATGAGAAATCTCTAAGTTATTTACTCCTCGTCGCTCACTTGGGGAATTTCAACCCACAAGCTATTCATACCAGAACAAGGACATTTCTAGTCCTGAACTAGCTAAACAATGTCAATTTCCAGAGTTGAACTCAAGGAAATCTCACAGAAATACAACATACGCATAGAAATATACACCTTTGTACAACTCTAGCAACAAATATTCAAGGAATATTTACAACAGTAAAAAAACCCATGACGATAGTCACATAATCATAATTTTTGTACGAGTTTAAGTGCATTTTCAGTAGTAAATAACCATGAAAATAACCCATGAATACAATTCCTATATCATTTAACAGTAGTATGATGAAATATAAATAACACAACAAATACCCAACACACGAGTACCTAATAATTCATACAATAATTAAAACAAGCACTTGGTGAACACTTATCTAATACAAATAGCCATCAACTACATGCATACCTCCAACTTTCCTCCCAGCCTTAGAATATGTTGTTTATAACTCAACAATAGGTCACCCCCGAATTGGGCATAAACTCCACTTGGGCAAGGAATTCCTATCCCAGGCTAAGTCTGTCAAACAACAATAATACTCAGATTCATGTGTCAAATTTTAAGTAGACAACCTACAATCTCTTTCTCCACATGCATGTCACATCTCAGGAAGTGTTCCCCTTTTTTGATCAACAGTCCTTCGGCTGCCCCACTTCCTTTCCTAGGCTTCAACAATAGGACGAATAAGAAATTTAGAGCCCTGTATCCTTGCTTGGCACCTTGGGAAACTAATTCCCATCAGTTCTCTTACCTGGAGAATGCTTATGAACCTGATAATCCTCCTTTTCCATACCACTAAGGATTTACATGGTATTTTCAGCACCTTAGCTCTACTCCCAACAATGGTCCTCTCTCCCAGAGCGAATGACCAGCCAAATAAATGGTAAAAATGATAGCTCAAAGGCTCCTTCCATGTAGGTATGTGATGGAAGCATAGTACACATGGTAACAACAGGGTATGAATGGTAACAACCATTTGAACCTCTCCCTGATGGTGAGAAAAATGATAGGTAACATCCAGCCATGGTTGGAATGAACGATAGGAGTGACACTAAATTCCCTCATTATATTGCATGTGTCTCAAATGACGCTTGTCACTTCATGAAACCCCCTTTGCACCCACTTGTGATTTGTTCCCCTCCTTTTGGGAACTTAGGATAACTAGATGTATCCATAAAGTAACTTTAGGGAATATTATTAAAATATTCCCTTGGCTTAAGCCCCCCAAGCTTAACCCATTTCCTAGACTCTTATCCCCCTTTCCCTCTTTAGTGGAGTTTATCCCCCTTACTCTTTTATCGGTTCGGTCTGCAACAATGGTGTGATTTTATTAATATCTATTTGTGTTTACATAATACACATGATAGGCCTACAAGCCTTTTAGCATCTGGCTCACCAGTCTATTTACTACACATGCAATCTAGCCTCAAAGTATCATGGCTCATCAACCTATATGCTCAATTACAACTGGGGTCAACTTGGGGTATTACATAATCAGAGTAAAAAAAGACCTCCAATTCCCTAATTAAATGATGAAGAGCAAATTAAAAAAACAAAAACAAATTAGGGGTAATAAACCTCTTACCCCTTATTAATTACGAGGGAATCTCCAAAGTAATGAAGGCATACATGTTGTGTAGTGGTATAGTAACCTCACATGTGAAACCCATGCTCATTCACTTGCAATGAAAGGATACGGGTTGCACTTCACATGAGGAGACATCACCTTGGGAGTTTAATCAATCACCATTACAATTAATTCCTTATGCAAGTGTGAAAATGGAATTATTCTCTACTGAAATTATGCTAATTCTACTTCAAGGGAGAGGTTCTTTGTATCATTCTAGGTGCATTTATCGGTTGGTAATTCTTTTGGGAACTCTGCAAATTATGTGGTCATTGGCATCTTCCAATATGTTGTTGTTTTCTCCAGTCATAAAAATATTGGAGGCTCCTCTCCTTCTATTGAAGTGGAAATTGAGTGAAATAGGTGGTGTTGGGTGCACTCAATGTCTCCAAAGGTGGGCGAATTGGCATAATGTGAGTATTCTTTGTATTATCTTAGTCTGTAGAGTCGTTGGTATTGGGAGAGTGTGGGATATTTTTGGATGGTCTCCGAAGCACTAATTAAGAATGAACTATGTTCATAAGCATGAAGGGCCCTATGTGTGAGGTCTCAGAAATGAAAAAGACAACTTTAGATTCAAGAAATCCTTTCTTTAGAATACAAAATTTCATTGCAAAAGTGGCAGCTCAAACACGAGCTAGAGAAGAAAACATAGACAAGGAAATAACTATATTGATGGAAACTGTGGATCATCAAAGCTAGGAGATTGTGGAGTTGAAAAGACAATGTGCCTTACTTTGGCACATGGTCAATCAATTGATGAATTATCATAACATGGTTCAGTCATTGGCTCATCTTTTAGTTGGGTCCTCAGACAACAAGGAAGGAAAAACTATCCAACAACACCTTGCTAATATGGAATTGGATATTGTTTGTGAGAATCCTATTAACACTGACCTCAAGCTTTATTGACACAATTAACTCTTTAGTGTTTTCCTATGTATTTCAAAACCTAATTGTTAAAAGGTGTTTATGTTAGGATATATCCATATATGTGTAACTAAGATCAATACTTTGAACTGGTATGCAAAACTCTAGATAGTAAAGATGCTTTTTTAATTTGCATAAACTTTTTTTGAAAAGCTCATATTTAAGATATAATAGTATGTTGACCAATATTGCTGCAATGATTTTGTTAATATAAATATAATCATTCTTGTTAAAAAAAAATGTCACAAGTTATATGACATTAATATGAATATATTGGAAGTCATTAATTACCATTACAAAACCAACGATCGGTGATACTTGATGTTAATACTAACTTGGCATTACTAATAACCTTGTTATCCTTTGACATAAGGATATTTGCCATACATTTAAAAAAAAAATTGCCTTCTCTTAACATATATAAAACCATAATCGGTTCTCTAATACATGATGTTCTTCACAAGTGATAATGATTGTATTTTATTAACTTGAACTTACAAGGGTAGTGAGTGTATTTTATTAACTTAAACTTTTAAGCGTTTGATACAAGGCACTCAACTCACCCCATATCTGTAGGAATCCGGTAAATTATGAATAGTTGAAATCAACATTTGCAATCTTCAAATCATTGTTTTAACTATATGTGTTAGGACTATAGTTTCTAAATACTAAAATTGCATATTTGCTAAGATTGTAGTTTTTCAATCAAATTTAGATTAGATTGGTGTGAGAATTACTATCAAAATGTGGGACAATATGATGGCCATTTATCCCATTCCAAACTTTCATGAAAAAGAATGGTAAAAGTTAACTTGTTTGAATAGTTAAAGATAAACGACATAAGCATCATTCTCAAATAAATGGACTCATGTATTAGAGTGGGATTTGCTTAAAATAATAATAAAAATACATTGAGTATAATAAAATATTAATAATCTATTTTTTATTATTCTATCATTGTTCATGGCATTGTAGACATCCATAAAAAGTTACTGAATTTAGAGAAATGAGATGTATTTTACAATTAAATATGAGAGAAATATATAATAATCATGCCTAACATGACAAGTAATATAAGTCAAAACAATATAATATTTTAGAAAATAAAATAAAAAATAACAATCAAGTATGTATGAGATGTGTAACATTTGTGGTCATAAATCAAAATATTAAAAAAAGATCTATAATGTAAAAATAAAATATGAGAGAGAAATAAAATATGAGAGAGAGAGAGAGAGAGAGAGAGAGAGAGAGAGTCATCTTAACTTTAAATCCTTCAAGCACTGAAAAAAAGATGTGTCTCAATTTATTTTTGATCCCTCTTAGTATGTTAGGCAAAAAACACCTAAATAGCCTAAAATTAGAAAGAGAAGTAACTTTTTGCCTTACAAATTAGATAAAAGAATTAAAGATAAGCCTCTTCGAGGGGGTAGCCTCCTTTTACAATAAAACAAATGTATAGGATGGGATGATTAAAAAACGAGGTCTCCTTGTTAATAAAGGGTACAATTACAATTAAAGGGTCTAGCCAACATAACAATATAAATGTAACAATTCAATATCTAGGGCTTTATCTATGGATTAACATGTCCCTCCCCTTCAAACAAGTGTTTCCCTCAACACTTGATTAGTTGTGGATGCAATTTTTGCATGAATAACTCATCTTCCAATGCCGCCCCTTCTACCAATAGGTTCTTCCACTTTATGAGGTACTCAATAATTACTTGATTTCATAGCTGCTTAATCCTTGTTTCAAGAATTGTTTCTAGTTTTAGTATGATTTTCACTTAATTGTTAATCTATGGTAAAATAGTTTGAACTAGGATCCTATCGCCAATTCCCTTATTTGAGCAAGAAGCATGGAAGACTGAATGTACATGTGAATATGGAGACAACTCCAATTTGTAAGTCATACTTCCAATCCTCTGCAACACCTTATAGGGACCATAGTACTTGGGTGCTAATTTATTGTCCTTCTTTTGTTTCTCGAGAGACATATGTTTGTATGGTTTTAGCCTAAAAAATACCCAATCCCCCACTTTAAATTCCCTTTCGTTGCGATGTAGATCTACTTATTGTTTCATCCTATTTTTTGTTGTAAACAAATTGTCCTTCAATACTTTGAGAACCTCTTTTTGGTGCTCTATGTGGTCCTCCACTAATTGAACCTTTGATTTCCATCTCATGGGTGATGTGATGGATGGAGGATGGTATCCATAAAGTGCCATAAATGGGGACATTTTTTATGAAGTATGGAAGGACGTGTTGTACCACCATTCTACCAAGGGAAACCACTTGGCCCATTGTCTATGTTTATCAGATGCAAAGTAATGAAGATACCCTTATAGACATTTATTCACAATCTCAGTTTGACCATTGAATTAACGATGGTAAGAGGAGCAATGAGTCAATTGAATACCCAATCAAGAAAATAATCCAATCTAGAAATTTCTAATGAAAATTGGATCTCTATCACTTACAATAATCTTGGGGATTCCATATAACTTATGAATTGTTTCCACGAATGTTTTGGCTACTATACTTTCTTTAAAAGGATGAGAAAGAGAGCAAAAATGGGCATACCTTGTGAGTCGATCCACTACTACCATGATGAAATTCATTCATTCGGACTTGGTTGATCCAGATTATATTGAGAACGAAAGGAGATACAAACAAAACTATAACAGAGAACACATAAGTACAATGAAACCCAACTTTTATTAATGAATAAAATAGTGGAGTATTGTAGAATACAAACTAGCTAGAATGGTGGTAGCTTATTTATGAAGAGAAAGAGATGTCGACTACGCTCATTTGCAAAAATATATTACAAGAGGTACAAAGAGTGACCTTGTTGGCTACATCATGAAGGAATAATAATATATATTTTTACAAATGGGGCGGGGGGGGGCTCGGATGTAGAGTACTCATGGATTCCCTTTCCCTCAAAAGTCGTATTGTTTCACTTATTTTAATATCACTATATGATTTTTTTCTTTGTCTCGTTTTACAATACCACGAGTTACAAAAACCATGGGCTCATACCACCAATGGTAAAAACTTAATTAATAATCGTGCAAACATATTTTTACCATTTTATTGTTGTTTTTTATTTTATTTCTTTCCTCCCTTCAAATACCATGGGTGGATACCATGGTTTATCAAAACCACGGGCTCAAAAATGTTGATTTGGTGGAAGAGGTGGATGGCCATCGATTCCCACTTGGATCAATCCTCCCCCCTTAGGAAGCAATGGTCCCCATTACGTTAAGTACCTGTAGGAGATGGGGAGACTTTTGTTGAATTTTAATCCGACTTTTGTTGAATTTTAATCTTAGTGGGCCACTTGCGTTGTTGAAGAAGTTGTCATGCTTTGAAAACTCGGTAGATTTGTGTGATCTGTTGTCACCAACCTAAATCTTCTATGGAAATTGATGTTGGTTGTGTCGTTGCTTGTACTTGGCATTAGCCTTTTGAAGGATGTCATGAAACTAGTTCTAGAGGTGCTAGATCCGTTCAAAAAATTTGGTTTCTCGATCTGCCTCGGTCTAAGTGTGGGAGGACTATGTTGGTGAAGATGCAGTAGGAAGGGCTACATAAATGGGGGCTAACGGCTAGAACCCCAAGTACACTTGAAAATGGGTGTAGACAATGGAGTTATGAAGGGCTCTATTATAGCTTTGTTGAACATATGGAAGACTATCGTTCTATGGAAGTGAGTGTTTGTAGAGTGGACCATTGGGTAAGGCAACACTAGGTACAAAGTCAATGGAATGCTTGACTTGGTAGTGCAGAGGCACCCCCGTAGGTGAAGCAAAAATATTTTTGTTCTCCTCTACAATCTTGTCGACCTGCTTCTATTACATATAAAGGTCTTGGGCCAAGGCTGTAGTGGTCATAGTGACCTTCTGCTCGCCTTCTGACCAAATTATGAAGAGGATAAACTTTATGGTATGAGAGATTAATTTTTGACACTATTTTTCCGAGATCAATGAAGTGGTAGTAGTCAGAACTACCTCTAGTAACCTGTAGAGATGACCCCCCATAATAACAATGACAATACAAGGCCGAGACTCATAAAAAATGTGACATTTCCACATATATGGTTTTCTCAAAATAACATCACAAACTTCGAGTGGGGCAACATCACACAATACCTCATCTTTGAAGGGATTCATGTCGTAGGACATGCAACATTGTTGGATGACGCAAATGTATGATACCTTGCTCAACCATTTGATGGTGTATTGTTGGGGGTGTGGCATTGTCAACACGTTCATTCTTTTGACGACCTCAGCTAAGATCAATTTATTTTGACTATCATTGTCTATAATGAAATGCAATGGGATCCCTTTCACCCACATTTATGAATAGAAGAGATGTTCCCTCCCCCTTTGAATCCTCTAATTCCTTTGGTTGGATCTTTGTGGTTGCGATGGTAGCACTAGGTTCCACATTGATGATCCACTTTCCCTTATCTTTCTCTAAATCAGAGTTTGAGTTGGGGTCCGACCCTTTTTCTTTAAGCTCGTCCAACAATGACCGTTTTGAGTTGCATTCATCAATGTTGTGCCAGGGGATTTGTGGAACTCACACCACTTTCTAGTGTCCTTCTTCATCTTCTTGTTACCCTTCTTTTCGTGTGGCTTGGAATGCCTCTCTTGAGGTTGGAATTACTTGTCCTGTCCCTTGTTCTGTGGGTCAGGGTCACCTTTTCCATGCTTTATTTTTGTAGATTTGCAGACCCAAAATCTCGCTTATTTCGCTACTTAAATTTTTGCTTGATTTTGACTGCATATCGATAACCAAATCCCAGTGAGGATATATCCAATAGATACATGTTTGTCTATATGTACTTATGTAGGCCAATGTGGTACTTCAGAACCAAGTTTTGCTCGAATTCTCTAATACCCAACTTTGAGCATAAGGTATGGAAGATATTAGTGTACTCCAACACCCACTGGTCTTGTTCTTGACACAAAGTCATACATCTTATGTACTGGTCATCATAGTTTTCGAAAAGATAGAACTCCTCCTTGAGGGAATCAATAAAGGACACCCAAGTGGGTTCTCTCCCAAATAACATAGATTCATCTAAAATTTGCCTCTCCCAATAACCTTCCCACCAAGATTTGACATGGGGGAGGGATTTAAGGAGTGCGAAGGTGATCTTTTCACCATCGGATTTTTTTTGGAAAGAGTAATAACCTTCTAGCAGATTCAACCATTTCTCTAGAGCATCTACATCTATTTGGTCTTCAAATAACGAGACATTAAAATTAACTTGTACCTTGAAGGGTGTCACCCCTTCGAAATGGCTGCTCGTTGAAGGTGCCTCACCTGCTATCACATGATATGGATGAAGTTGTGCATCATCTCATTTCGCTGTCACGTGAGGGCTTCCTCGAACATCTTTTTGAAAGGATCTCCTACTCCATCATCTCTCTTTTCTTGTGCTATGGGAGGTCACTTGGACTAGAAAGAGCATTCGTCCCCAAGCAAAACTAGTTCAAGACCCAACTCTCTATACCCTAACCTTGTCGGGGACATGCACCGAGAATTAACAAGGAGCAGATTGCTTTAATACGACTAATCCAGATTATATTGAGAACGGAATGAGATACAAACAAAACTATAGTAGAGAACACATAAGTACAATGACACCCAACTTTTATTAATGGATAAAATAACATAGTACTGTAGAATACAAACTAGCTAGAATGGTGGTAGCTTATCTCTAAAGAGAAAGAGATGTTGGCTACATTCATTCACAAAAAGATATTACAAGAGGTACAAACAATGACCTTGTTGGCTACATCATAAAGGAATAACAATATATCCTTTTACAAATGCCGGGTGGAGGGGTCCTCGTATATATAGTACTTATAGATGCCCTTTCCATCAAAAGTAATATCATTTTACTTATTCTAATATTACTATATGTTTTTATTTTCTTTATCTCGTTTTAGAATACCATGGGTTACAAAAACCATGGTCCCATACCACCAATGGTTAAAACTTAATTAATAACCATGCAAACATATTTTTACCATTTTATTATTGTTGTTTATTTTATTTCTTTCCTCCCTTCAAATACCATGGGTGGATACCATGGTTTATCAAAACCATGGGCTGGAAAATGTTGATTCGGTGGAAGAGGTGGATGGCCATCGATTTCCACCTAGATAATTGGAAGACCTATAATAAAATCCCCTGAAACCTCTTCCCAACGTTGACTTGGTATGACTAGAGGTTGTAGGAGACCTAGGGTCTTGATTGTCTCTCCCTTATTATATTAGTAGACCACACATTCAACTACAAACTTTTGAACATCAGTTTCAAGACCTTCCCAATTTTCTTTTTATTGATCATGTGGTAAGTTTTCAAGAACCCTGAATATCCTCCTATAGTATAAGTGTACAATTCCAAAACAACCTTCTATTTGAGTCAAGGATTCTTACATAAATACAAGCGATCTTGATACTAGAATAAATCATTCTTCCACACAAATTTGTCTAATGCACTTGGGTCCTCTTGTAGTTCTTGGATGATCTTGTGTACCTTCTAATTTTTCTTCCATTCTATCATTGCTTATTCCACCCAATCAGATTGTGGAATGGAAATAGCACATAGTAATCTCTCTACATCTTCTTCTTTCCTTGAAAGTGCATCTGCCACCATATTTTGTATTCCTTTTTTGTAGATAATTTCAAAGCCATAATCTATCATCTTTGTAAACTATTTTTGTTGCTCTTCTAAAGATAAGAGTTGTTCCTAGAAGTACTTCAAACTATCATGATCTATTTTTACCTTGCAATGTCTTCCTATTAGGTAAAGGCACCATTTCTTAACAACATGTAATATGGAAAACATTTCCCTTTCATAAATTGGTTTGAGTAAGTTATTTCCTTTAAGCTGTGTACTTTCAAAGGCAAGGGGCCTTCCTTCTTGTATTAAAATTGCACCAATTCCATGTCCCGAGGCATCAAACTCCACAATAATTGTTTTTGTGAAGTTAGGCATGGCCAGGACAAGAGTCGTACACATAGCCTCCTTAAGTTTTTCAAAAGATTTGGTTGCTTCTCGAGTCCAAGAAAATGCCTCTTTTTTTAATAAAATTGTGAGAGGTGCTAGTAATTTGACCACAATTCTTGACAAACTTGCAATAATAGCCCGTTAATCCTAAGAATCCTCTGATATTTTTCAAGGTTTTAGGAATTGTCCATTTCATCATAGCTTTAATTTTGTTAAGGTCCACTTTGACACCTTCATGAGATACAATACGGCTTAAATATCCCACTTCTTAAACCCCAAAGCCACACTTGGAAGGCTTTACATATAGTTGTTTCTCTTCAAATAATTTTAAGACCATGTCAAAATGTTGTACATTCTCTTCCCAAGATTTTTTGTAAATTAGTAAATAATCAAAAAATACTATCACAATTATTTTGAGGAAGGGTTTGAAAATAGAATTCATCAAGCTTTGAAATGTTGAATGTGTATTAGTAAGACCAAATGGCATCATCAAAAACTCATAATGTCCTTCATGTGTTCTGAAGGTTGTTTTTGGGATGTATTCTCTCCTCATTATGATTTGATGGTATCCATAACAAAGATCCAACTTAGTAAAGAAAATTGATCCTTGCAAATAACCCAATAATTCATCAATGATATCAATAGGAAACTTATCAATGATAAGTCTGAGTTGTCTATAATCTGGACACATACACCATGAACCTTCATTTTTTTAAACCATCACCATTGGTGAAGAGAAACCACTTTGGTTAGGTTGAATGATGTCAACCTCTAAAATTTATTGAATCATAGATCAAACCTACTATTTTTTGATATGGGTACATGTAAGGCCTAATGTTAGGTGGTACACTTCCTGATTGAAAATGAATATCATGGTCATGATCTTGAGTATGTGGAAGACCCTTAGGCATCTCTCCAAATACCTTGGAATGATTATCGATAGCTTTTTGGAGATCCACTGGAGGAAAGGGTCTAGATGTTTGAACATCTAGTGAGCACAATTGTGCAATTATACCATGGTGTCCCTTTTTGAGTACTTTTGTCATGTTGTTAGAAATGATCACTCTATAGGGTTTCCATTGGACACCTCTAAGTGGAATTTACTTGTTTTATGAGGAAAATCTCATGAAAAGTTCTTGAAAATTAATAGTTGTTGTTCCCAATAATTGTAACTGTTGGACCCCTAATTGTTGGTTCTATGAGAAACAAACAAACAAACATACACATAGGAACTTCACATGAGAAGAACAAATATCCATCAAAGATAAAATTGTATTAATGTACAATATTGATATATCACTCTCTCACATCAATACAATACATGAGGCCTCGAAATATATCATCAAGGTGCTCATAACAAGATTTCCAATATAACTAATTGGTACAACCATCTCCATAACTATCTCCACAATATCTCAATGATTATCTCCATAAATCTCTCTCTGTGATCTCCATCCCTAACTTCTCTCAATGTCTTCATCTTTGATCATACACATGCTTCTATAATAAGTCTAATTTTATTAGTAATGATTTCATCATATAATAAGTATGAATTATTCCTTCATACACCCCCTTAATGAATACTTATGATTCGATATGCATGTCTTGAGTTGTCTTAAACTTTAGTCTTCTCCATCTACATCCATTTCTTTAGTTGTCATTGTCTTCATGTATGAACATGAGTTGCATATTTCTTTGATCATTCTTGATCTTGAGTCAATCATCTGAACTGCATCATCTCTGCATCAAGGATTTATTAAGCTTACCCTTGACCTTCCCATGGGTTTTCTATGGGTTACCCTTCAACCATTACATCATACCTAAGGTTTTCCTTGGCTCATGTCCATTAACCATTACAATTTCGAAGTGGTTTCATCTTCCCATGAACCATTACATTAAGTGGTTTCAACTGACCACAAACATGCATCTGTCATTACAAAGTGGTTTTTGGTTTAACACGAACCAATACAAAAATACTCACAATTCATTTGACTAAAAAAATGATTCAATAAACTGACAACTCTTGCTAAACATGTTTAAATTTACTTTAATGACAACTGACCTTTGGAGTACTAACTAACTCATGAACTTTATATGGTAGATATTGGTGTACATTTGAACACTTGACCCTGTAAAATCATTTCAACATAAAAACAACATTTTTTCATTCAAGGACATCTATCCAACCACATTGTACCTGTATGTGAGGATTTGATATTTCTTTATTCCAACACTTGTGATGATCGTGATTTGTAAGACCATAAATACTGCAGGGATGTAAGTTCCAACATTTTGGTTTTACATGCCATGTTTTGCCACAATGACTGCAACATTTTTCTTGCTTTTGCACTTGGTTTGTTGTTGTGGCTTCTGCTCCTGGTTCATTGCTACTATTGCTACTTGTAGATGACTCACTTGTTGCCAATGTTTTTTCTTTCACAAATTTGATAGTTGCATTGCTTGTTTTACCTTCACAACCAAGGCTTTCATTTCTTGGTCTTACACATATTTGTATGGGCTTCTGGATACCTTGACAATTCTTTCCCAAGCCTTTGCCTTTAAAACCCATTTTATTCATAAGTTTTGAACCTATTCCCTTTGTGTGCTTTTCAAAGCAACCTATTTCAACATCTTCACTAAGAGATTCATTCTCAGAAATATCAACAGGATCATCATTTGGAGCCTCAGAACAAGAGAGAGACATATGTACATCAACATTATTGTCATCAACCAAATAACAAGTATGACATGGACTATCAATCTTCTGAATCAGGTCACTTGTATCACATATTGCATCACACTTTACTTTCTCTTGTTTCAACTGCTTTACTTCACTTTCGAGTGCTAACAACACATTTTCCTTTGCCAATAACTATTGTTGCAATGATTCTATCAATTTATCCTTTTGATCTTGAATTTTGAAAATATCATCTACAAATTGATCTAGTGATTTCAACTTTTCTTCTATTGTGTCGATGCATTGTGTAATAGAACTAACAAATTCATGATAAAGTTCATTATCTCGTGATTTGAGTTCTACAAATTTTCCAATTATGGAATTATTTTATTTTTGTAACCTATTTGTTTCTTGCAAAGCATCATCAATATCTTGTTGTAGTAGTTCAATTTCATGATTAGCAGTTTGAGGTCTTTTTCCTCCTTTTCCCATTTTTAAAATGATTCATGTTGGCTTGCCAAAGAATGAGCACAATAAACACATGGCGTTGAGTACAATTGATCATGCACCCATCTTTCAAGAATGATAAAGGTGTTGGGTAACACTGATCATGCACCTTTAATCTTAACTTGAATTTCAACTTTAAAATCCATATAATTATCACAAAGAAAACAACCACCCGAGACTCACGCTCTTTACAATCATGTGCTTTCAATTCCCCCACACACTAAATTTTAAGACAAATGAGATAACAAACCATTTTTCTCATAATGACCCTTAAACCATATCTTTTTGTCTCCTATAACTTGATTCAAGACCTTTTTATGACCCCTTCCTATATATTTTAAGTAGCACTTTGACGTTTCATACTAATAGGCTCATATGACAATTAAATTATAAAAAATGTGTTCACCATACACATCATTGCTTTGTCCATATATTTAGTCTTTAGCTAGTTTTCACGTTCCAACCGATCATCATCATGTCATTTTGATCACCAAATCGTGAGAATGAACTTATCCACCACTTGATGAAAAATAATGCAATTTTATTATTATTATTATTGGTAAATCATGGTTTCTCCACACATTCTTCTCCTCCAGATAGGTGACTCCAACAATGGCAACAATCATAATAATGATTTGTAAAACAACAATCTACAACTCGCTCTCTAGTGACTCCTTCAACCTCAAACTTGAGGCTCTCTGAGACGCCATCTCTCCTCCTTTTTAACAAAAAGACAGAGACTCCAACTTCTTTGTAACAACAATATAGAGACTCACTTTTTCTACAGGAAGTTCTCCAACACAACTATCCAACAATAACATAAATAATCAATATGGTTAGTTTCAGAACGACGACTAAATCACTGGTTACCAACACTTCTTTTTGACCGGATCCTCCATGCAGAGAGGTAATACACACAACTCTTATCGAATACAAGGGAGTATCCTCCACCAAGCGATTTAATTTGCCGCAGGTGAAAAATTCCTAACGCATGCAGGTCTCCAGGTTCTAGTGAGATGCATCCATTATCTACTAAAATCTCATATATCTACAAAATACAGAGATGGAAATTCATGGAAGGAAGTGTCTAGAGGCTAAACATAGCAACAACTAGTGATGAAGTCAATGAGCGGTGAAGTACAAATGGCTTAGCCTCTTGGTTTCGGATCTTTCACGAGCGAATCCTTTTTAAACCTTAACAATAGTGAATCAAATTGGTACAGATCATGGCTCTTCCTCACAGTGGATGGCTCTACTTTATCTTCTTCATGTGTGTGTAAATAATACTTCTCTTTAGCATATCCTGGACCGATTCACCTTCTCAACCTTACATGGCTTCTCTTTTACACATAGGAAACACTCTCATGCAGCTGAGTGATCTCTAGGAATAATCACTTCATGTGTCACACGGTGGACACAAACTCTCTTCATACATATGTGGCTCGTGGCAGACTGCTTATGGCCTTTTCAAACAACCTCTGTCGCTTTGATACCAAAAAGCGACACCAAATGTTGGTTTTATGAGCAACACACAGACGAACATACACACAAAAATTCACATAAGAAGAACAAACATCCATCAAACATCACATTGTATAAATGTACAATAATAATATATCACTCTTTCACATCAATATAGTACATGAGGCCTCGTAATATAGTATTGAGGTGTTCATAACAATATTTTCAATATAGCCAATTGGTACATTCAACTCCATAACTATCTCCATAATATCTCCATGATTATATCCATAAATCTCAGTATGTGATGTACATCCCTAACTTCTCTCAATATCCTCATCTTTGATCATATGTATACTTCTAGAATAAATCTACTTTCATTAATAATCATTTCATCATATCATAAGTATAAAATATTCCTTCACTAATACAACACCAACACCACCCATTTGGATTGATATCATGGGACTATCCAATAAATACTCCCCCATAGTGAACTTAATACTATGGCACTTCACAAAACAATTTATGGTACCTCCATCTGCAATCATTACTTGATACTTTGGTGTTGGATATATAAAGCAATTGATAAATTTCACTAATTTTAAATTAATGAAGTTATGGGTACCACCATAATCAATCAACACTATTACCTTTTTCTTTTTGATATATCATTATATCTCTAGGGTTTGCAAAGTACTAATGCCATCCAATTCATGACAAGTTATGATTTGAGTAGTCTCTTCTAGTTCTAGTTCTTGTGATGGTTACAATTCTCAATCTTCTTCCTCTTCACAGTGTATGTAGAAGAATTATTCTCACTTCATTCATGTCTCTTATTGTATTTGTTGTCACAATTGAAACATAGCCCTTTTTCTATTCTTTCATCCATTTGTTGAGGTGTCAACCTTGTAGGTTGAGTGAGGTTAGGAGATGGAACATGGTGGCCACTCTTCTAGTAGCCATATTTTTATTTTCAACTTTCTCGGCCACACTGAAATAAAGCACTAGGAATTTGGGTTGGAAGAGATGCACCTCATGTTGAATGCTTTCCTTTAAAGTTACCATAAAAAGACCTAACAATTTATCCTCTAGATTTTTCTTTACCTTGAGACTTAGTTTTTAGAATTGCTAAATATGCTATGTAATTGGACTTCTTTGCCAAAGATTTGTCAATTGACTAAATAATGTATTGCTATTAATATCCCCATAATGTGCTATCAATTCATCTGTAAAAATGGACGAAGAGACAATATAATCCTTTTTTTGTTCACAAAACCATTGGTAGAAAACAAATTGATTAGGTTCCAAATACAAGGATGAAAGAGTTACCTTAAGTAAGGTTGGCACTTGGTGTAGATCAAAGAATTTCTCCATATGGAATATCCATGTTATAGGATCTTTACCATCAAATTTCCTCATATCAATCTTGGGAATTAAGTAGTTTCCTGGTGTTGAGTTGAACCCTTGATGATGCGGATCTTGGAGTGATGAATAATCATGATTTTGGGACTTAATATCTATGTTCTCCACATTTTCATGATTTCCTTGCATCTTGATATCTCCTTTGGGGAATCTCTCATCTAGGGTATGTAAGATCATGGATGACATGGAATTTTGTAATTGTTCCATCTTTTCATTCATCTTATTTTCCATTTGTTGTAGTTTCCTTTGTGTGTTTATCAAATCTGTAGATTTTAACCTTGTACAATTATTTATTGCAAATATATTTTCAATAAAAGAACATAAAATATACAATGGCAAATACACACATTACACAGAGATTTTTACCCTGGAAACCCAAATCGGGAAAACCAACATATTCTATATTCATTCACATCATACATCGTTTACAATATAATATACAAATAGAATCCTATAGCATCCAAAACCCTAATCCAATAACCTGGATTAGTCAACAACCCTAATTCCTTAACTGGAAATAGAAAACCATCGACGAAAACCATGTGTTTAAAAACCACCCAAAAATGGACACAAAAAATCGCTATTTTTTTTTTAGGGGCTGCCCCCTTGTGACTCCCTCGACAGGGGGGCTCCACCCGCATGTGACTCCGTCGAGAAATCGGGTGCTTTTCCCCCCTCTTACCCCCCTACATTCCCGGTGCAATGTAGACACTAGTTCCAACCATGAAAAGAATATAACACATACCCAACAAAATCATCCTTTGTTATTGACTTATCTCTCATTTTGTTAAATTGATTCTCCAATTTGGATAACTAGTTATGTATCTCTTCACTTTCTTATCGAGTCATGGTTGAGCTCTCTAGAGGTTTAATTCTTGTAGGATTTTTTGGAACACCCTTTTCCATGTGGGATAATGATAATATTTATCTATGCTTTTTTTATATTCAAACTTTACCACACTTTTAAATCACTTGAAATAGATCTTCCAATAAAATTTATGTCAATTGTAAGTTATATAATTTTAAAACTCTAATTTGGAGATTGTTTTGAAGTTGACGTTGCACTAGATATGATCCAGGTAGATCTTGGTGGCCATCTACATTTTCCATTAAAACAACGTTTTCGATTCGAGGGAACTTGACACAGTGGGGACCATTGCTTCCTAAGGGGGGAGGACTGATCTAGGTTGATTTCGATGGCCATCACGTTTTCCACTGAATCTACATTTCCAAGCCCGTGCTTTTGATAAACCATGATATTCACCCTTTTGATGGGGAATGTAATGTAATTCCATCTCCATTTGTTAATTGCATCCATCATGTAATGATATCCTAGTGGTCGTATGTATATGCCTACAACATTAATGTAGTGGAGCCCATTATAACTTCACATTTAAGAGTGTTTGGTATAGAGTAATATTGGGTTGGGTGACCTCCTCGGAAATCCTAGTGTTTTACATGTCTATGGAATTTTTTAAACTTATACCAATTTATCCCACATGCATCATGGGAATTATTCTCCTCTCACACTCTCATATATAATCAAGGTGAAGGAGGTCCTTTGAGCATGCAATGGAGTGTGATGTAATGCTTATTGTGACTGAGTGTAGCTGACAACCCTTTCTCTTAAGAGATAAGATACCACCATTCTAGATAATTTGTGTTCTAAAATATTTTGTTATTCATTATCAAAATGGGTTTCAATGTATTTATGTGTTCTCTTCGATTTTTTTGTTTATATATCATTTCGTTCTCACTATAATTTAGATCAGTGGTATTAAAGCAGTCTGCTCCTTATTATTTATCGATGCATGTCCCCAACGAGGTCAAGATATAGATAGTTGGTTCTTGATCTAGTTTCTCTTGTGGACGATCGATCTTGCCAACCCAAGTGACCTCCCATGGCAGAATAAAAGAGAGATGGAAAAGTAGGATATCATTTCAAGGAGTTGCTTGAGGAATCCCTTGTGCGATAGAGGAACGAGATGATGGAAAACTTCGTTTAGATCCTGCAATGACTATCGGTGGAAACTGAGGCATATTTGAAAAACAACCATTTTGGAGGTATGACGCCCTTCAAGGTACAAGTCAATTTTGATATTTCCTTTTTTGAAGGCCAGATAGACACAAATGATTTAGAAAAATGGTTGAATTTTCTAAAAGGTTATTACTCCATCCAAAAAATTTCTAATTGTTTAAATATCACCTTCACGCTCCTTAAAGCCCTTCCCCATGTCAAAGCTTGGTGGGAAGGTTATTGGGATAGGTACACTGTAGATGAATCTACGCCATTCAGGAGAGAACCCACATGGGAAACCTTTGTGGATGCTCTCAAGGAGGAGTTCTACCCTGTTGGAAGTTATGATGACCAAGATATGAGATGGACGACTATATGTTAGGAAAGAGACCAGCCAGTGCCAAAGTACACTAACATTTTCCATACCTTATGCTCAAAGTTGGGTAATAGAGACTCCAAGTGACACTTGGTTCTGAAGTGCCCTAATGGCCTACACAGGTACATCCAAACATATATGGATTTCTTGGACACCTCCTCACCAAGAGATGCTTATTGATATGTTGTCAAAATTGAACAGAAATTTAAGCAACGAAATACGCGAGAGTTCAAGTCTGCAAATTTGCAACAACAGAAGCTTGAAAAATGTGTCCCTAACTCACATAACAAGGGAGGGAGGAAGGAAGGCCAACCTCAAGACAACTAGTCTAAGCCATAGGCTAATAAGGGTGATGGGAAGTCAAAGAAGGACACTAGAAGGTGGTGTAAGTTCCACAAAATACCCTGGCACAACACCGATGATTGTTGCTCGAAACACTCATTGGTGGCCGAGCTCAAAGACAAATAATCATAACTTAACTTGGACTATGATTCATATCACAATAAAGGGAAACAAATCATCAATGCAAAGCCCACTACTACCATCACGACCACAACAATCCAACTAGAAGAACCAGAGGAGACCGAGGAAGGGCAATGCCTCTTCAATTCACAAATTGGGTGAAGGGGACCCCATTACCTTTCATTGTTGATAGCGGGAGTCAAAATAACCCGATCTCAGCCAAGATCATCAAGAGATTGAACCTACCAATGATGCCACACCTGTTAAATTTGGCAGCATCGACAGTCATTCTCCAATGAGAGGCGATATGGGCCACCCTAAGGCTAGCCAGGGAGATTTGGAGAATCAACCATTTTTGTGAGGTATTGACAAAATCTAGGGGGAACAGACAACCTTTGTGAGTCAAACCAAAATTCAGGACGAACGAGATGCTATGTGAGTCTAATGCAAAAGTCAGGGGGAACATACAACCTCTGTGAGCATAGACAGTCTAGTGCAAAAGTCAGGGGGAACGCACAACCTCTGTGAGCATAAACATACTAGTGCAAAAGTCAGGGGGAACATACAACCTCTGTGAGCCTAGTCAAACCTTGTGAGCCATGAGCAAAAGTCAAGTATCTAGCAAAAGTTAGGTTGAATGTAAAATTCCTATGAGCTAGAAACAAACGATATTCCTAATATTGCAAATGATGTAATTGTATTGATCGAGTGCGTTGGCATGTTTAAACATTATCCACCATGAAGAGAATTTTGAATTGATTTGTCAAGAGTTGTAACTAAAGTCTTGAGTCTAGTTCTATGTTAGAACTAAAGTGTAATGCTAAGTTGCAACTAAAGTCTTGAGTCTAGTTCTATTTTTAGTAATGTTGAGTTGCAACTAAAGTCTTGAGTCTAGAACTAAAGTGTAATGTTGAGTTGCAACTAAAGTCTTTAGTCTAGTTCTATCTTAGAACTAAAGTGTAATGTTGAGTTGAGTCTAGTTCTAAGTTCGAACTAAAGCATGTCAGTCTCAAGTCTAGTTCTAAGTTCGAACTAAAGTGTAATGCTAAGTTGTAACCAATATCAAGTCTAGTTCTAAAGTTCGAACTAAAGTGTAATGCTAAGTTGTAACCAATCTCAAGTCTAGTTCTAAGTTCGAACTAAAGTATGAATCTGAGTTATGACTAATGCATGCAATTAGGTTACTATTTCGAGCTTCTCCTCTTACCCTCTTCAGCCTATATAAGAAGAGGTCAAACCCTCTTCTCAACACAGTTTCACAACACAGTTTTGCAATACAGTTTTGCAACACAATTTTGAAACAAAGTTTTCATATGCAGGTTGAGGGTGAAGTAATAGAGGAGCACATCAATGATAAAGAGGTAGCATATCAAAGGTGTATTTCAACAAGGTCTTGTAAGTCTTTGTCAAGTCAGAGTCATCTTGACAAGCTCTTTGAGAGAAGTACATTCATGGTGGATATTTGTAAGAGATCTTACATTATTAATGCAATAAAGGANAGGGTTTCCCCAGGGTATATGTGTTGTTGACATGCATGTTTACTTATCTAGATAATTATTGCTATTCGATTATGATTTGAAATTGTTGAAGTGTATTAAGTTGGAATCAAAGTATTGAAGAAAATAAAAGAATTAATCCGCATAAGAAATCAAGCTCATAATTTAACATGGTATCAGAGCTTAGGGTGTGTTAAACGTGTTGAAGTGCAGCAACAGGTACACACAGATCCAAGCGAGGTTGATTAAGTTCCCAGTGTGAGGACCATGGCATCCTCCATTTCAATCAGGGCCGAAGATAGGCTCGAAGGAGCTACCAACTTTAATGTGTGGAAGCTCCGTATAACAAATATCTTGCAAAAGCATGATCTTGAGCAGTATGTGACCACAGTGGTGGAGGAACCAATGAATAATGCAGGAAGAACAAATTTCAGGAAGAGTCAATCAAAGGCCAAGCGAATCATATTTGACTCAGTCAAAGACAATATAATGCCTGCAATGACTTTGCTGATGACTGCCAAGGACTGTATGGATACCTTGGTGAATCTGTATGAGAAACAGGCTTCAAGTCACAAGAGGACACTTAAGCACAAGCTTAAGTATTTGACGATGGAGAAAGGTGAATCAGTGGCATATTTCTATTCCAGGATAGCTTAGATTAGAGATCAACTTTTGGTCACAGGGTTGACAGTGGACGATGATGATTTAGTGCAGGCCATTTTTGACGGTCTTCCTTCTTCATGGGAGACCTTCTTATCCAGTGTAAGTGGGAGAGAGATTCAACCCACTTTTGAGAGGTTATGTCATGATTGCCTCCAGGAGGAGAGTCACACAGCTAGCATGAGCGAGCCAACGAAAGAAGAGCACTCAACTTTAGCATCAAGATTCAAGGGAAAGAAGAAAGGCACTTTCCAGAAAGGCTCTCAATGGAAGCCAAACATCAAAGGTACATTCAAAGGCAAGAATATTGATACATCTAAGATTAAATGCTTTAGTTGTAATAAGTTGGATCATTTTTCTAAAGATTGTTGGTTTAGAAAGAAATATCCTAGGAAAGGGAAACATCATGCCTCAACTGCTGAGGATGATGAATCCAAAAGAAATTAGAAAAGTCCTTCTAATGAGAAAGAAAATAGGAAAGAATATTATTTGGTTTCTACTTTATCCAGTTCAGTTTCCACGGGGCCAAAAACTTTGTTAGTAGATAGTGGTGCATCAAAGCACATGATAGGGTACAAGGAGATCCTCTCAGCTTTCGAGACAAAATATTTTGCAGAGCAGGTCGAGGTTGGGGATGAAAAATGTTACAAGATAGAGGGAGTAGGCTCTATCTCCTTCAGATTGGAATCTGGGGCTAGAATTCATGTTGATGAAGTATTATATGTTCTAGGGCTCAAGAAGAATCTACTATCAGTTGCAACCCTTGAGGACAAGGGATATCGGGTGATCTTCAAGGACAGGAAGGCACTACTATGGGCTAAAGGTAGCCACTTAACTACAACATAACCCATTGGAACTCGTAGTGGAGGATTGTATGTCGTGTCAGGACAGTCAGTTCAGGCATTGGCTCATGATGCGAGTAGCTCCAACGAGTTGTGGCACAGAAGACTTGGACATCTTCATTACAAAGCTATTCCAGATCTACAGAACATGGTATGTGGCATGCCCTCTATTTCTCTTAGTAAAAATGAAATTTGTAAGGGATTTATGCTAGGTANCTCTATTTCTCTTAGTAAAAATGAAATTTGTAAGGGATGTATGCTAGGTAAAAATATAAAGAAAGCATTTCCTAGTAGTGACAACAGAGCTCAGGGCATCTTAGATCTGGTTCATTCTGACGTATGTGGTCCCATGTCATCTCCCTCACTCAGTGGTTGTTTGTATTATGTCATTTTTATTGATGATTACTCAAGAAAATGTTGGATATATTTTCTTAAAGCTAAAAGTGACACATTTGATAAATTCAAAGAGTATAAAGCCTTTATTGAAAAGAAGATAGGGAAACACATCATAATCCATAGAACATACAATGGAGGAGAGTTTGAATCTCTCCAGTTTGAGGATTTCTGCAAGTCAGCAGGAATAAAGAGACAATTGACCGTGCCATATAACCCTAAGCAAAATGGTGTTGCTGAGAGGAAAAACAGGACTATTTGTGAGGCAATGAAAGCAATGATGTTTGACTATGATCTGTCAAATTCTTTATGGGAAGAAGCTACCTCCACTGCCATGTATATTTAGAACATGTGTCCACATGCTATCTTGAAGGAAAAGACTCCTAAAGAGGTCCTCTTAGGGATCAAACCTGAAGTAGGGCATCTAAGGATATTTGGATGTCCTGTGTATATTCATGTCCTTAAGGAAAAGAGGACAAAGATGGAATCCTCAGGAAAGAAAGAGGTTTTTGTGGGGTACAGTGAGAACTCCAAGGCTTACAGGATTTATGTACCAGGTCAGAGGAAAATAGAGGTAAGAAGATATGTGACTTTCCATGAGGAAGCTGCATTTAATAAATCTAGAGAGCTTCAGCAGGATTCAAAAGCAGTTCATCCAGCTTCACCCTCTTCTGAAAATGAAGAGTCAGATGATCAGAGGGAGGAACCTCGTGAAGGGCCAAGTAATGAGCCCCTATAACCTGCTGAAGTGTTAGAAATAACTCTTGAAGAACCTCCAGCCAAAAGGAAGCCAGGGTGGCTTAAAGAAATAATGCGAGAAGTAGAAAGGATAGCTGCTCCCAAAGGAACTTCCAGGGAAAGGAAGAGGCCTCATAGGTTTGGAGGCTATGTTGCACTAATGAGCAACATTAGTGATGCTGAAACTTGTTCATTTGAAGAAGCCGATAAATTACAAGTATGGAAGGATGCCATGCTTGAGGAATACATATCTATTATAAAGAACAATGTTTGGGACATTGTGCCAAGGCCAAAAGACAAATCAATGGTTTCTTCCAAATGGATCTATAAGATCAAACATGCAGCTGATGGAAGTGTGGAAAAGTTCAAAGCAAGATTTGTAGCTAGAGGCTTCACTCAGAAAGAAGGAATCCACTACGAAGAGAATTTTTCTTCTGTAGCCAGGTATACCTCCATTCGAACTATTATTTCTTTAGCTTTCATTCTTGGTTTGAAGCTACATCAGATGGATGTAAAAACAACATTCTTGAATGGAAAGATTGAACATGAGGTCTTTGTGGAACAACCAGATGGTTTTATACTACATAACAAAGACACTCATGTATGAAATCTAAGGAAGGCCTTGTATGGTCTTAATCAGGCTCCCACAATTTGGTATGACATGATTGATGGCTTTCTTAAAAGCCTGGGCTTTCAGAAAAGTGATGTTGATGCAAATCTATACTTCAAGGTAAGAGGTAACCAACCTGTTATACTAATCCTGTATGTTGATGATCTCTTTCTAACAGGAAATGAAGGGCTAATAGCCTGGTGTAAGAGGGAGCTAACCTCAGAATTCGAGATGAAAGACTTAGGCTTGATGCATTACTTCCTAGGATTGGAAGTGTGGCAAAGACAGGGCGAGATATTTCTGGCACAAGGAAAATACACAGTGGATGTACTAAAGAGGTTTGGTATGATGGATTGCAAATCCATGTCTACTCCGATGGTTACCAACTTGAAGAAGCTACATGACTCTGATACAGGTTTAGATTTGGTGGATCCCACCATGTATAGGCAGTCGATTGGATCATTGATGCACATGATCCACACTAGGCCATATATATGCTATGCAGTGATTGAAATGAGTCAGTTCATGACTCAACCGAGACAAAGACACTGGGTGGTAGCAAAGCACATCTTGAGATATCTCAGAGGGACCATTACTTATGGTTTGAGATATACATATAGTGGTGGTTTATTTTTGCATGGGTATGCAGATGCTGACTGGGCAGGAAGCCCAATGGATCAGAAGAGTACTTCCGGATACTGCTTCAGTTTAGGATCTGCTATGATCTCTTGGTCAAGTCGAAAGCAGGGATCCATTGCACAGAGTACAACAGAGGCTGAGTACATTGTAGCAAGTGATGCTATCAAGGAAGCAGTATGGGTCAGAAAATTGGTTTCTGGGTTGTTTGGTGACAAGATCGAGATGACGGTGGTTCACTGTGATAATCAAAGTTGCATAAAATTGACAGAGAACCTGGTATTTCACAATAGGTCAAAACATATTGACATGAGGTACCAATACATCCGAGACTTGGTCCAGAGAAAAAACTGTAAAGTTACAATACATAGCCACGAGCGAGTAGGTAGCTGATATCCTAACCAAGTCTCTGATCTCGAGACAGTTTGTGCAGCTGAGAGGCAAGCTTGGTGTGGTTGAGAATGACTCCCTCGTTGAGAGGGAGTGTTAAATTTGGCAACATCGACAGTCATTCTCTAATGAGAGGCCATATGGGCCACCCTAAGGCTAGCCAGGGAGATTTGGAGAATCAACCAGTCTTGTGAGATATTGACAAAAGCCAGGGGGAACGAACAACCTATGTGAGTCAAACCAAAATTCAGGATGAACGAGATGCTATGTGAGTCTAATGGAAAATTCAGGGGGAGTGTACAACCTCTGTGAGCATAGACAATCTAGTGCAAAAGTCAAGGGTAACGTACAACCTCTGTGAGCATAGACAGTCTAGTGAAAAAGTTAGGGGGAACGTACAACCTCTGTGAGCATAGAAAGACTAGTACAAAATTCAGGGGGAACATACAACCTCTGTGAGCTTAGTCAAACCTTGTGAGCCATGAGAAAAAGTCAAGGTATCTAGCAAAAGTTAGGTTGAATGTAAAATTCCTATGAGCTAGAAACAAACGATGTTCCTAATATTTCAAATGATGTAATTGTATTGATCTAGTGCGTTGGCACGTGTAAACATTATCCACCATGAAAAGAATTTCGAATTGCCTTGTCAAGAGTTGTAACTAAAGTCATGAGTCTAGTTCTATGTTAGAACTAAAGTGTAATGCTGAGTTGCAACTAAAGTCTTGAGTCTAGTTCTATTTTTAGTAATGTTGAGTTGCAATTAAAGTCTTGAGTCTAGAACTAAAGTGTAATGTTGAGTTGCAACTAAAGTCTTTAGTCTAGTTCTATCTTAGAACTAAAGTGTAATGTTGAGTTGCAACTAAAGTCTTAAGTCTAGTTCTAAGTTCAAACTAAAGCATGTAAGTCTCAAGTCTAGTTCTAAGTTTGAACTAAAGTGTAATGCTGAGTTGTAACCAATCTCAAGTCTAGTTCTAAAGTTCGAACTAAAGTGTAATGCTAAGTTGTAACCAATCTCAAGTCTAGTTCTAAGTTCAAACTAAAGTATGAAGCTGAGTTATGACTAATGCATGCAATCAAGTTACTATTTCGAGCTTCTCCTCTTCCCCTCTTCAACCTATATAAGAAGAGGTCAAACCCTATCCTCAACACAATTTCACAACACAGTTTTGCAATACAGTTTTGCAACACAATTTTGAAACAAAGTTTTCATATGCAGGTTGAAGGTGAAGTAATAGAGGAGCACATCAGTGATAAAGAGGCAGCATATCAAAGGTGTATTTTAGCAAGGCTTTGTAAGTCTTTGTCAGGTCAGAGTCATCTTGGCAAGCTCTTTGAGAGAAGTACATTCATGGTGGATATTTGTAAGAGATCTTACATTATTAATGCAATAAAGGAATATTGCTTGCTGGGTTTTTTTCTCTCTGTACAGGGTTTCCCCAGGGTATATGTGTTGTTGATATGCATGTTTACTTATCTACATAATTATTGCTATTCGATTATGATTTGAAATTGTTGAAGTGTATTAAGCTGGATTCAAAGTATCGAAGAAAATAAAAGAATTAATCCACATAAGAAATAAAGCTCATAATTTAACAACACCCCCAACCATACACCATCGAATGGTTGAGTTGGGGACGAGACATTCACACCAGCCAACAATGCCGCATGTCCTATGACATCAAACCCCTCAAGGTTGAGGTATTATGTGATGTTTCCCCACTTGAATTCTGTGATGTTCTCTTAAAACAACTATATATGTGGAAACATCATGATATCTATGACTCTTGGCCCCATAGTGTCATTGTTACTCCAAGAGGTTAGATGTATTGGATACCAGAGGTATATCTGACTACTACCTTTTCATTGATCTCGACAAAATAGTGTCGCAAAGTAATATCTCAGACCACAAAGTTTTCCCTCTTCACGATCAGATAAAAAGGTGAATAGAAGGTCACCACGACCACCACAGCCTTGACCCAAAACTTTTCTATATAGAAGAAACACGATTACAATATTGTAGAGGAGCACTAATATATATTGTTTCACCTACACAGGTGCCTCTGCACTACCTAGTCAAGCATTCCATTGACTTGGTGCTCGGTGCTCCCTTACCCAATGGTCCAATCTATAGATGCTCCCTTCCAGAGAATTAGAGTCTTCGATATGTTCATCATATCTCTATTGGCCATGACCCTTTTTAGGTGTGCTTGGTTTCCAACCATTAGCCTCCATTGATATAACTCTTCCTACTGCATCTTCATTGACATAGTCCTCCCGCACTCAGACCAAGGTAGATCATGCGACTAGATTTTTTGAACAGATCTAGCCCCTCCAATAATAGGTTCATGACATCCTTCAATAGGATAATTCCAAGTACAAACAAGGTAGCTAGTTTAGCAAGGCAAGCAACTCACCAAGGTTAAGATTCAACAAAGGTTTCCCCATCTTTCGAGGGAACTTGACATAATGGGGACCATTGCTTCCTAAGGGGGGATGACTGATCTAGATTGATCTTGATGGCCATCCACATTTTCCAATGAAGCAACATTTTCTATCTTATGGTTTTGATAAACCATGATATTCACCCTTTTGATGGGGAATGTAATGTAATGCCATCTTCATTTCTTAATTATATCCATCATGTAATGATTTCCTAGTGGTCCTATGTACATGCCTACAATGTTAATGAAGTGGATCCCATTACAACTCCATAGTTAAGCATGCTTGGGATAGAGTAGTAATGGGATGGGTGCCCTCTCGATAAGTCCTAGTGTTTTACATGCCTATGACATTTTGTAAACTTAGACCAATTTATCCCACACCCATCATGGGGATTATTCTCCTCTCACTCTCTTGTATATAATAAAGGTGAAGGAGGTCCTTTGAGCATACAATGGAGTGTGATGTAATTCCTATTGAGAATGAGCTTAGCCGACATCTCTTTCTCTTAAGAGATAAGCTACCACCATTCTAGCCAGTTTGTGTTCTACAATATTCTGTTGTTCATTAATAGAAGGGGTTTCACTGTATTTATGTGTTCTATGCTATATTTTTGTTTGTATCTAATGTCATTCTCAATATAATCCAGATCAAGATATAAATATGAAATTTCCGCACCTCTAATTTTAAAATTTTGGTCTATAGTAGCATGATATGTCTTCTCTATATTGGCACAAGTTTGACTGAATTTTAATATGCCAAAGACAAGTTATGGTAACTTCCCCAAAACTTGTTGATTTTTTCTTTTTTAAGATAGTGAACTTGTATGGACTGCAACATGATCATTTTTTCATATAAAATTCTAAAATTTTAACCATAAATACTATGGTCTATACCCTAATTAGCAAAACTAGTGGCACTCAATTTGGATCTTTACAAAGGTATATGTGACTGTTTTACCTAGAACACATGTTTGAGACTAGTTTCAGGGCTAGTAAAAAACCCTAATTTCCACAACTTGTAACTTGACAATTTTATTGAAATAGAATCTGGAATTTTTACCACAAGTTTTTCAATATGTCTCTTTAGACTATTGAAAATTTCACAACTTGGAATTTTACCAAAAACAAGTTATAGCTAAAATTCAAAGATGAATCATTTGAGACTAATTTCAGGGCTACTAAAAAATCCTAAGTTACATAGTCTATATCTTAGAAATTATAGTGTACCAAAACTTAAAATTTTTACCACAAGTACTTTGTTATGTCTCCTCAGGCTCTTGAAAATTTCACAATATAACACTTCACCAAAAAAACATTGTAGAAAAAATTCCAAGATGACTCTTTTGAGACAAATTTCAAGACTAGTAAAAAACCCTAACTTCCATAGGTTATATCTTAGAAAGTATAGTGAACCAAAACTTGAAATTTTTATCACAAGTATATCGCCATGTCTCAGGATATGGAAAATTTCATAGTATGAAACTTCACTGAAAAAATTATAGTGAAAATGCCAAGATGACTTGTTTAAAGGAGCAACACTCTAGGATCGTAAGCTTTGAAACCAAATGTTAAGCAACAAACACCTCAATAGCCTAAGATAGAAAGACAAGTAACTACGCCTTGAGGATTAGATAGAAGAATGAAATATAAGCCTCTTCGAGGGGGAAACCTCCTTTTACAATAGAACAAATGTACAAGATGAGATAATTCTAAAACTATGTCTCCTTGGTATATATAGAAGACAATGGGTTAAATTACAATTAAAGGGTCTAGCTAACAACACTAATATAACAATAGAAATGTAATAACTCAATATCTAGGGATTTATATAGGGCTTAACATGTGGCTTATCTAGCGATTAAATGTGAAATTAAGATAGATTTACATTGATTATGGCATATATATAGCTTTTGTTGTCTCATATATAGGAAAAAATAGAGAGAAAACATAGATGGTAGCTATTCTAACTATCGTTATATTTTTACATGGTTTATATTTAGAAATTAAGATAGATTTACATTGATTATGGCATATATATAGCTTTTGTTGTCTCATATATAGGAAAAAATAGAGAGAAAACAGAGATGGTAGCTATTCTAACTATCGTTATATTTTTACATGGTTTATATTTCATGTCTTTTATTTTACATGTCACATCTCATATGCAATACTAATTTATTAGTAGTGAATAGTCATCCCTCGACCCATGGCTCCATTGCATTGAATAAGTGTGTTAAGAATGGTGCCAATAAGGTGTTGAAAATCAATGTGGCATCTCCACTCTACATTCACAACCACAAGATAGTTAGTCACTAAAATAGCCATAAAATTTCAATCCTCAAGAGACCATTTCACCATAAACCCAACAGAGAAGGTCTCTCATGGAGACCTCAAACTAATAAAATGCATGCATTGTGCAAAAAAGAATAAAATGCAACATAATATATAAGCATGGAATAACATGAATTCATGGAAACCAAAACACCATGAACATATTCAAACTATAATCACACACAACATGCAAAATACACATATTTCCATAGCAATAGATAACATTAATTTCTAGATTCATAGATAGAGATAGAGCAATGATATTTTAACAGAAGATAGTCCAATAAACTAGCTGCATATGAGAAAGTTTCGACCCAATCGTAGGCATCAAGTGTAGATACCACCACCAAGCTAAGCCTTTTTCATCTATTTTGGTACTTTTCGAGTGGGAAAATTGAAGCTATTGACTTATAGGGACCATTTTAGGAGCAGGTTTTATTGTCATGATTTGGGGTCTTGAAACTTTTGAATCCCATTTAGAGAATTAAATGACAATTTCAAGGGTCAAAAGTTTGTAAACAAATCTCCTAGCCCTTTGGTGTTGTTTACACATTGAGAGATTTGCAGTAGTGCAAATATCATCTCAATTGAAGCACATATGAGGAAATTATGCTTTTAACTATCATGGTACCAAGTGGATGCCACACTAGCTCCCATTACTCACACACATGGAGTTAGTTACTTGTGGAATTTTAAGAATATTCTAGAGGGTCCAAAATCCCAACCCTAATTGAGAGTTGAAGCATGCAGAAACCCTAATCCTAACTGTAGATGATTATTAAGGCATGCTAAATTCTTGCCCACTAAGAAAGGAAGGGGTTCCATTCTTGTTGTATAGATTTATTGTTCCATAGTTGAGCAGAGAAAAATAG
This sequence comes from Picea mariana, assembly GCA_032191745.1. Lineage (NCBI taxonomy): Eukaryota > Viridiplantae > Streptophyta > Pinopsida > Pinales > Pinaceae > Picea > Picea mariana. Next base: position 26,482 of record JASDQU010014287.1, on the reverse strand, counting down.
TGGGATAATGTGAGCAAAACAAAAGAAGTAGATCAAGGACATGTAATAACCTTTCAAGTCACAATGTCTATTACAAATCCACGGTGAGTAAATCTTTCTTCATATTTGCATTTCATACATGTGAATAAAAAATCATGGTATAGTCCTCACCACTTGGCTAGGTTTTCCATATTGGATTTCCTAGGGTATATCTCATGTTCATTGTGTGGATGGTGCGATGTTTATTAGTTTAGCTCCTTTTATTTCATTATCAATTTATTTCAGTAGTTTGAGTGAGACACTTATAAGATTAAGTTATAATAATAAGTAAAACATGGCATAATATAGATATTCTATAGAAACATGTAAGATTGTCATGGTGAACGTTTCCAGTGAAATATCGATGGTATTTTACAAATCACTACCAAGGTGAAGGAACCAAGCTATAGGCTTCTAGTTCACTCAACCCAACCCATTTTCTCTTATGGATTAACTAATATGCTTACCACAAAGCACTCTAGGTATCTCATCCAACCATCAAACAACCATGGCACTCTTTTACCACCATACGCAACACTAAGAAGATGTTCCTTTTCTATACTCAACAATTCCTCAATGATATTCTTCCCTTCAAGAACTCTTTAATATAAGCATAAATTTTTCAATATATTGAATGCCTTCTAGGAATAGCCTACAAAATGAACACTTGGCTCTCAAGCATCCAATGGTCCAAAAACATGTAGTGGGTGAAGGCTTCCTAACTTTCCAACCTCTATGTTCACCTACAACCATCTATATCTCATCTAGGGTCTGCAATCCCTCTTTCACAATGATGGTTTTCATCAATTTCAAGATTAGTCACTCATGGTTAGCAAGGGAGAACATAACATGAGAAGTGTAAAGAACCAACATGAGAATGATAGAATGAATGGAGTGAATAACAATGAGAGAGTTAAGAGTAATGCTGCCCAAATTTTCTTCTAACATAATAATGAAGTACTCTTATGCTTTCCCATAGTGATTATACTCAACCCATGATCTCAATAATTATGTGAGAAAATTTCCCCACCAACCCCTATATACATTTGATATATGGATTTATGTCAATGGAGGTGGATGGGTTCATTTAAATCACATGATGGGTAAAGAGATGAGATATTAGGCTGACACATGGAAATAGAGAATTACCTTCCCACATGTGGCCTTTCCTCTTCCCTTGTAGTGGAATCATACTCCTCTTGAGCTCTCCGTAGCCATCTTGGATCATTCTATATTATTTCCAGCATTAACATTTACATAACTTGACTTCACCATGACAAGTATACCAAGTGCCCATAGAGTATACATACATAATATATATGCCTAGCCATTCTCTTGTCAATCATTGGCCTTGAGATTTATACTAGGAACCCATCTTGGTATGTATACAAAATTTATACACATGGTCATTTATTTAAACTCACATGGATTGACTCCCATTAATATATTCACACATTTACAATTTACACATAATATGATTCTATATATTACAAGGGTCAAAATTGGGGTATTACATTCCCATCCCCTTGTAAGAGCATCAACCTTGGTGCTGTTGATTAAGGTTGGTTGTCATTGATGTCAACCCTTGAAGAAAGCCCCGTAGCACAAAGGTTTGGGTAATGGACCCAAGATTTTTTGATGTAAATATTACTCGTTATTGTTTTTTCATGGTTGATAAGAAGTAAATATGGATGAACTCCAAAGTGGTCCCCTTATGGTGAAAGCCCTCATGGGAAGATGCTTTGTGGAGTAAGAGAACCCATGCTTAATTGTGGAATAATGAGATGAAGGATAGAGAAATTGTTAGGGAAACTATCCTAGATGGATATTTCTTTTCATTCCATTTCCAGTGGTATGTGGAACATCACATAACCCCTCACGGTTAGAGAGTTATGTCCATGAGAAGTTGGAGACCCCGGGTTTGGGTAATGGACCCAAGTTTGTTTGATGGGTAACTATATGAGTTATGATATATTTTCAGATAATACTATTCTATATGGATAGTACATGTCATGCCATTTCTAGTGGTATGTGGAACGTCACATAACTGCTCATGGTTTGAGAGTTATGGCCTTACGAAGTTGGAGGACCCTCATATGTCATCTAGAAGCCCCAAAAGGTCAAAGTAGTCAAAGTGGTTTAAGAGATTTTAAAAGGTAAATAATAAAGTGAAGTAATGAGTGTATTATAATTCAAAGTGAACATAAAATAAATTATTTCAATAATAAATTTAATGGAGAAATTAGAAGTGGGTTAACCCTAAAATAAGGAAAGTGGGGCCAAGTGACCTAGAAGATGTTTTTAAGGAAGCTACTTGGAGAGTATAAATAAGAGACAAGGCTCTCTCATTTTAGATACACCTGAGCATAATGAATATATATAGGTGTTTGAGGTAACCAAGGATATATAAGCCAAATTTCTGAGGGAAGGTGAAGAAAAGAAGGCCGAAATGCAAGGAAGGATAATTTTTTTTGATGGTGCTTTCTAAGGTATGTTATTTACAGGTCATCTCACCATTTTCGCTATAAATTTTTTTCTATAACGATTCAGACCGTGAAATTTCTATGCCATTGAGAAAACATACCCAAGTATCTTTGGTAAAAAATTCATCTTGTGGGTCGTTGTATTTTGGGAGTTACACTCCGTGGAAAATAGGGTTTGTGGCTAGTCCTAAAACTAGTCAAAAACAGGTGTTTCGGGTAAAAACGTCACAACTTCTTCATAACAGATCCAAATTCAGTGAGACAAAATATGTTGGTTAGGGTACAGTCTTTAGTATTCTTTATAACAGGTTCAGATCAATTCAATGAATATTTCATGCGGGGCACGCTCTACAAGGTCACTGTCTAGAATAAGACAGAATTCAACAAGGTATGCCATTTTTGCTATAACTCCTTTTTTGAGAGGTTCCAAGTAGTGAAACCTGGAGGAATTGCATAAAACACACTGAATAACATTTTTTACTCAGTTTCATATCTTTATACATTACAGGTTCAAAGTTATGATTACTTCAAGTTAGGGTTGTTGACTAATCCAAAACTAGGCATGTGAGACTAAAGAAAAGTTTGATGAAAATGCTAGTCTCTGGTTGTTAAAGTTAAGGAAGGTTTGTAGGAATGTGATCATATACACTAGGTCTATTACAGAGCTACAAATCAAATTTGGATGATGAAATTGATGAGGGCTTTTGGTTGAGGTACATGTTGAGTACATGGTTGAGACAAGTAGTTGATGAGTTGACAAATACATGAGGTGTATAGTTGATGATGTTGGTACATATTGATGAGTCATAGTTGATGAGTAGTTGACACATGATTGGTACATACTTGGTACATGGTTGGATGCACTTTTTTATGGTACAGGTTGATTATAGTTGTTTGGTACAGGTTGGTGCATGGTTGATGCACTTGTTTATGGTACATGTTGATTACAGGTTGTTTGGTACAGGTTGGTGCATGGTTGATGCACTTGTTTATGGTACAGATTGATTACAAGTTGAGGTATAGTTTGATGCATGGTTCAGATTTATTGGTACAGGTTTACATCGGTATATCTTACAGTGATAGTGTGACAGTGGTTTCATCATTCTACTTCTACTTCAGGGTGGCAGGACGGGGAAATGACAGGTGGTTGTAGCCACCTTCCAATTGTATCCGGAGAACATAGGGGGTTGTATCCTCCTTTTGGTTGTAGCCAGAGAATTGGGGAGTTGAAGTTTCCCTCGGGTTGTAGCCTAAGAAACTAGGGGGTTGGAGCCTCCTTCCAATTGTAGCTGGAAAACAAAGGAAGTTGGTGCTTCCAATGAATGTAATTATTCAAGACATATAAGAAAAAGAATTCCGTGGTTTTCTCCTGATTTGGGTTTCCACGTAAAACACTAGTGTACTGTGTATGTGTGTGATTGTTTATTTCTTACTGCTCATTATTGGATAATAATTCTACATTGATATAACATTTGAAGAAAAAAGATTATAATTACGCTATTACTGATTCACCCCCCCTCTCAGTAATCCAACAATTGGTATCAGAGCTGGTTCCTTAAGGAAACAATTTAACCACTGGAAGGAGATCATGTATTATTCTGAGAATGGAGTACCAATGTTTAATGGTCATAATGGTTTTAAGTATGAGATGTGGAGCATAAGGACGAAAGTATTTTTACAGGCACAGGGACATTATATTTGGATATCAGTTGTTATAGGATATGAGAGTTCAAAAAGGGAAAAGACTGCAGCTAAGAAGGAATTGAGGAAAAATAAAAAAATAACAATGGATTTCATCTGGGAAGGATTACCTAATCCGGTAAGAGAAAAGGTTGGTAAATGTTCATCAGCAAAAGAACTTTGGGATAAGTTACATGACATATATTCTTCACCCATCACAGATTCAGAAAATGTCAAAGAAGATGCGGAAACAAATCAAGAAGAATTATGTTCACCATGTCAAGAAGATTCAGAAGATGACGAGTACATAATCACCAGAGGTATGTTGTTTTGTGTTAATTGTGAAAAACATGGAGATCTTGAAATAGAATGCCATGAAGGAAATGAGACCGGAAAAATAATTGAAAAGGAAGACAATTATGAAGAAGAATTGATTAGTTCTTTAGATGAACTAAGAGAAGAAAACAATTCACTCAAGCAAGAATTGACGAAACAAAAGGAAAGTTGTCACATTTTTGAAGAAGCCCAACAGGTCATCGCGAACTTAAGAACTCAGCTAGAAGAAGCCAGAAAGATCGAAGAAAATCTTGAATATCAAAAGCAGTGTTTGGAAACCAACATAGCAACACCGAAGGAAGAAGCAGAAATGAGAGAGAAGATATTGACAAATCATCTTAAGGAAATAACTAATGATCTAAACCAGCTTGAGGAAAAGTTTCATCAAGAAGAGAAAGGACTTGAAGAAGAAATAATCACATTAAAAATTCAGCTTGAACTATCGAAAAGAACAGAAGAAGTCATGAAGTCTTAGATAATGAAGAAAGGAGAAGAGGTTGAGAAGCTTGAATAAGAAGTTGTCACATTGAGAAGTAAAATCGTCAAGCTCAACACGAATGTTGAAGAGATAGAAACATCCACATCAGTTATAGAGAATGAAGAGAAGTACTCTAGGTTGCTAGAAAAGAAGAATGAAGAAAATAGAAAGAGTTATGCAGAAGTACTCAAAGGAAGGAATCATGGTCAACCAGAATCTAAGAAAACTATTAAAGATACATCTTCAAGGGAACCATCCATGTTTAAGCCACAAATAAGCTTCAATCATGATCATGATCAGTCAAGACATAAATTTAGAAGGACTACGCCAGAAAGAAGATCATTCACTCCCAGGTATGCAAATTTATTTTATGGTCATTGTTTTTATTGTACTAACTTTGGACATAAGGTTGCAGATTGCAGAGATTATAAAAGAAATGTTCAAGCAAGAAGTGCCTATGTGGCTGCATGTAACATTGAGTGTTAAAAATGTCATAACTATGGACACATAGCCAGTGATTGTAGAATCATGATCGACACGTCCATGAAAAAGAATACTGATATCAGATATAAGAAAGTATGGATAAGAAAACAACAAGAACATGTGAACAAAGACCAGGTACTAGAGATCGCAAGATTGACAATAAAACGAGATGAAGAAAATTCTATAGAGAAAAAGAAAGATGCCAGATATAGAAAGGTTTGGAAAATAACTGAAATAAAGGAAGGACAAGTAAATAAGAAACAGGTTCAAGAGATTGTACTTTTAGGCATCGTAGTGAAAGATGAATCCATAGACGGAAATAAAGAAGTCAGAGCTCAGAGATATAATGAATCTACCCATGAAGATGATGATGAATCTACCAATGAAGATGATGATGAATACACATCAGAGCAGGAATTGTTCCGAGCCATCTGACTTAGAGACTCCCAAGTAATATGAATATTAGACAGGGGGAGTCTATGCGATAGCCGTGACAGACCAAAGAACCATCCTTAGAGAAGCTTGCAGAATTTGAGAAGACAGATTCAAAGCAATCAATTAGCAGAAGTACAATTTGATAGTATAATGATAAATGGGTTAGCATTATGGATAGTTGTGCAAGTAGAGTCTTGGACAATATGGACAAAGATGGATTCGTAAGAACACTTAGCAGGTTTGGATAGATATATGATAGTGGACGAGAGCATGGATTCATAGATTGGTTCAAAGAGTGGTTCAGAGACAAAGGAACATTATCGTAATGGATGAGAATTACATAGGAAATGGCTCAAACAATGATAATGGATTACAAATTGATAGATATTTTTTGGAAACAGGTAGGGCATACAACAGTTCACATTCAAAACAGAGTAATGCTAAAAAAAAACACTGACAACACTCACTATGAGCTATGGAAAGGAAGACTAACAAATGTGAAGCACTTAAGAGTTTTTGGAAGCAAATGCTAGATCAAAAGAGAAGATGGCAGAATGGGAAAGTTTGACTCTCGCGGGGACAAAGGAGTACTTGTTGGTTACTCAAGTATAAGGAAAGCATACAAGTGTTACAATATGAGATTGAACAAAATTGTGGAAAGCATCAACGTAACAATTAATGAAACAGGCAGAACATAATCAAAGGAAGAAGAAAATGAATCAATGGAACAACCTTCTGAAGAAGAAGCAGAAGATAAAAAAGAAGTAGAAGAGGAAGATGAAGAGAATCTGACAGAAACAGAAGAGCAAGTTCAACAAGTGTCTCCAAAGACACCCAGTAAACGAGTACAAAAGAATCATCCTTCAGATCAGATTATCAAAAACAATGATGCAGGAGTTGAGACTAGGAAAAGAATCCATTCACCGGAACAAACACACCTAGCACTCTTATCTACAATTGAACCAAACTATTTTAAAGAAGCCAACAAGGATGAATTTTGGAATAAGGCCATGGATGAAGAATTGGATCAAATAGAGAAAAATGACACTTGGGAATTGGTTCCAAGACCAAAAAATAAGAATGTGACCGACACAAAATGGGTTTTCAAGAATAAATTAAATGAAGATGGACAAGCTACAAGGAACAAAGCTAGATTGGTATGTAAAGGATATGCTCAGATTGAAGGAATCAACTTTGAAGAGACATTTGCCCTAGTTGCCAAAATGGAAGTAATCTGTTTGCTTTTAGCTTATGCATGCTCCAAAAATGTTAAAGTATATCAGATGGATGTAAAATCATCTTTTCTGAATGGGGAACTTGAAGAAGAAGTCTACATTGAACAACCAGAAGGATTTCGGTTGTCAGAGAACACATATTATGTGTGTAAATTAAAGAAGGCCTTGTATGGTCTAAAACAGGCTCCTAGAGCATGGTACTCCAGACTGGATAAGTATTTGCAGCAGGCAGGGTTCAGAAAAGGAAGTGCAGACAACAATCTCTACATCAAGGTAAATCAAGCTAATATTTTATTAATTGAAGTTTATGTTGATGATATTATTTTTGGTAGTGATGATGACAGGTTAAGCCATAAATTTGCAAAAGATATGCAGAAAGAATTTGAAATGTCGCTACTTGGAGAACTATCCTTCTTTCTGGGACTTCATATACGTCAAAGCAACCAAGGAATTTTTATTTCTCAAACCAAGTATATCAGAGAAATGCTAAAGAGGTTCGGAATGGAAGATTGAAAACTAGTTGTCACTCCCATGCAAACCAGTTGCAAGTTGAGCAAAGATGATGATTCAAAGTCTACATATCAAAGGCAATACAGGTCAATGATTGGCAGCCTATTGTATGTGACAATATCCAAACCAGATGTAATGCAAGTAGTTGGACAGGTGGCATGATTTCAAGCAGCACCAAAGGAATCACATGTATTAGCAGTGAAGAGGATTTTCAGATATCTCAAAGGAACATAAGAGTTTGGGATATGGTATCCAAAAGGAAAGGATCTATCACTAATTGCCTACATAGACGCAGATTGGGTAGGATGTATTGATGACCGACGAAGCACTGGTGGAGCAGTGTTCTACTTGGTTGAGTGTTTAGTGTCATGGATGAGCAAGAAACAATCATCAATATCTCTATCTACAATCGAGGCAGAGTATATTGCAACAACAACATGTTGTACACAGGTTCTTTGGATGAAACAAACTTTTAAAGATATACAAGTTGAGTATGATGATCCCATTCCAATATATTTTGATAATACAAGCATCATCAATATCCCAAAAAACCTGGTGATGCACTCCAAGACGAAGCACATTCCAATCAAGTATCACTTTCTATGGGAATAGGTTGTAGAAAAAAACATCAGAGTTGAGTATGTGGGCACAAAAGAACAAGTGACAGACATCTTTACAAAACCACTTCCACGAGAAGCCTTTGAATATCTTCGCCAAAGACTTGGAGTTATTTATACTCCAAAATGAATGCTTTTTGAATGCTTATCTTATATGTCTTAGATGTACACGAGGAAGCACCATAAGAGGATAGTTTAGTCAGGGGGAGCAACCCCAGATGGAAAGATACCTTTTCCATTGATAACAAAGTGGGAGACATTTATCAGATGCAGAGGACAGAGGCATGGTTCCTGGGGGAGCAGAATTATCAGATGCAGAGGATAGAGGCATGGTTCCAGGGGGAGCATGAGTGATATGATTTCAGTATTGCATCAGAGTGTTTCCATCAATGCCAAAGGTGGAGATTGTTGATTAAGGTTGGTTGTCATTGATGTCAACCATTGAAGAAAGCCCCATAGCACAAAGGTTTGGGTAATGGACCCAAGATTGTTTGATGTAAATATGACTCATTATTGTTTTTTCATGGTTTATAAGAAGTAAATATGGTTGAACTCCAAAGTGGTCCCCTTATGGTGAAAGCCCTTACAGGAAGATGCTTTGTGGAGTAAGAGAACCCATGCTTAATTATGGAATAATGAGATGAAGGACAGTGAATTTGTCAGGGAAACTATCCTAGATGGATATTTCTTGTCATGCCATTTCCGGTGGTATGTGGAACGTCACATAACCCCTCACGGTTAGAGAGTTATGGCCATGAGAAGTTGGAGACCCCAGGTTTAGGTAATGGACCCAAGTTTGTTTGATGGGTAACAATATGAGTTATGATATATTTTCAGATGATACTATTCTATATGGATAGTACATGTCATGTCATTTCTGGTGGTATGTGGAACGTCACATAAATCCTCACGGTTTGAGAGTTATGGCCTTACGAAGTTGGAGGACCCTCATATGTCATCTAGAAGCCCCAAAAGGTCAAAGTAGTCAAAGTGGTTTAAGAGATTTTAAAAGGTAAATAATAAAGTGAAGTAATGAGTGTATTATAATTCAAAGTGAATACAAAAGAAATTGTTTCAATAATAAATTTAATGGAGAAATTAGAAGTGGGTTAACCCTAAAATAAGGAAAGTGGGGTCAAGTGACCTAGAATATGTTTTTAAGGAAGCTACTTGGAGAGTATAAATAAGAGGCAAGGCTCTCTCATTTTAGATACACTTAAGCATATTGAATATCTATAGGTGTATGAGTTAACCAAGGATATCTAAGCCAAATTTCCGAGGGAAGGTGAAGAAAAGAAGGCCGAAATGCAAGGAAGGATAAATTCTTTTGAGCTTTCTAAGGTATGTTATTTCAGGTCATCTCACCATTTTCGCTATAAAATTTTTTCTATAATGATTCATACTGTGAAATTGCTATGCAATTGATAAAACACACCCAAGTATTTGTGGTAAAAAMTTCATCTTGTGGGTCATTGTATTTTGGGATTTACACTCTGTGGAAAATAGGGTTTGTGGCTAGTCCTGAAACTAGTCAAAAACATGTGTTTCGGGTAAAAACGTCATAACTTCTTCATAACAGATCCAAATTGAGTGAAACAAAATGTTTTGGTTAGGGTACAGTATTTAGTATTCTGTGTAATAGGTTTATATTTATTCAATGAATATTAGTGCGGGGCATGCTCTACAAGGTCGCTCTCTAGAATAAGACAGAATTCAACAAGGTATGCCATTTTTGCTATAACTCCTTTTTTGAGCGGTTCCAAGTAGTGAAACCTGGAGGAATTGCATAAAACACACTGAATAACATTGTGTACTTAGTTTCATATATTTATACATTACAATTTCAAAGTTATGATTACTTCAAGTTAGGGATGTTGACTAATCCAAAACTAGGCATGTGAGACTAAAGAAAAGTTTGATGAAAATGCTAGTCTCTTGTTGTTAAAGTTAAGGAAGGTTTGCATGAATGTGATCATATACAATAAGTCTATTACAAAGCTACAAATCATATTTGGATGATGAAATTGATGAGGGATTTTGGTTGAGGTACATGTTGAGTACATGGTTGAGACAAGTAGTTGATGAGTTGACACATACATGAGGTGTATAGTTGATGATGTTGGTACATATTGATGTGTCATAGTTGATGAGTAGTTGACACATGATTGGTACATACTTGGTACCTGGTTGGATGCACTTGTTTATGGTACAGGTTGATTACATGTTGTTTGGTACAGGTTAGTGCATGGTTGATGCACTTGTTTACGGTACAGGTTGATTACAGGTTGTTTGGTACAGGTTGGTGCATGGTTGATGCACTTGTTTATGGTACAAGTTGATTACAGGTTGAGGTTCATGTTGATGCATGGTTGATGTATGGTTCAGATTTATTGGTATAGGTTTACATCAGTATATCTCACAATGATAGTGTGACAGTGGTTCCATCATTCTACTTCTACTTCAGGGTGGCAGGACGGGGAAAGGACATGTGGTTGTAGGCACCTTCTGGTTGTAGCCAGAGAATATAGGGGGTTGTAGCCTCCTTCTGGTTGTAGCCAGAGAATTGGGGAGTTTGAGCTTCCCTCAGGTTGTAGCTTGAGAAACTAAGGGGTTGGAGCCTCCTTCCAGTTGCAGCTGGAAAACAAAGGAAGTTGGTGCTTCCAATGAATGTAATTCTTCAATACATATAAGAAAAAGGATTTCGTGGTTTTCTCCCGATTTGGGTTTCCACATAAAACACTGGTGTACTGTGTATGTGTGAGATTGTTTATTTCTTACTTCTCATTATTGGATAATAATTCTACATTGATATAATATTTGAAGAAAAAGGATTATAATTATGCTATTACTGATTCACCCCCCCTCTCAGTAATCCAACAGGTGCAACTTGAGATTAGAAAAAAAATGGGTATGCCTCCTTAATGGCATCCTCCAAATACCACGTAACCTCATTGATACCAAAGCGATTCCAATGCACCATTATTTATCTGATGACTTGGTTTTGGAGCAAAATTATTTTCTTGTTGAGGGAACATGGTGGATTGGTTTGAAGCTCCCCCCATTATTCTACCTGGATCACAGCCCAAACTATCACATGGTTAGGATCATGTACATATTTCTTAAGCAAAAAAAAATAGAAAACATTGTGATCTCTAATGTTAGTTGGTGGTGCAAGTCTATATGCAAGTGGCCCTATCATATCAAGGAATTCAAATGGCTTGCAATATCTAGGTGCCATCTTGGGACAACTTACAAAATTCAAGGAATGCTCCATTGGATTCCCTTTGATGAATACATTATCCCCAACACTGAGTTCTCTATGTAGTATGTTCTTATGTGCATAATGTTTTTGCTTATCTTGGGCTACCTTCAAGTTTTGCTTGATTCTAGCAATTTCTTACTTCAATTCCTTAAGCACTTTTGGCCCAAGCAAATTTATGTTTACTAGATTATCCTAACTCACCAGAGTATTGCATCTTGTTCCATATAAATCCTCAAGCAGACTCATTTATAATGATGCATGATTCCCATTGTTATATGGAAACTCCAACATGTGTAAGTAATCTCCCAACTTGGATGGTTTATCCACACATGCATATGAAGCATGTCTTCAATCACTTTATTCACACTAGCAGTCTACTCATCTATATGTGGATGGTAGGAAATGTTGAAATTTATCTTGGCACCCAAGTCTTCAAAAGACATTTCCAAAAATTTGAAGTAAAGTTTGAGTCCGCATAAGATATAATTCCATTAGGTACTCCATGCAATCTAAAATTTTATCTCATGAATATTTTTTCAATGTCAATAGTCTAATGCACATATTTAACAAGAATAAAATGGGTTTCCTTGGTTAGTTTATCCACTTACAACCATGATAGAATCATGTTACCTTATTTTTCTCAATAGTCCAATGATAAAATCCACTATTATTACCTCTCATTTCCATTCCGAAAGCATCAAAGGTTGAAACAATCCTATTGGGTGTTTATGCTTAGCATTATCTTGCTGGCATTCTATAGATTTGTCAATGTATTCAACAACATGTTTCTTCATCCTAGGCCAAAAGTATTGCTTTCTTGTTGTATAAATCATTTTCTAGTAGCCTGGATGGGGAGAATATGGCATCCCATATATTTCATCCATGATAATTATTATCAATTATGAATAACGGGGAATATACATGTTGGAGCAGGCTATGTTGGATAAGTTTTGGGAATCACGCAGAAGCGGATCACATTACATTTTGGCAAAGCAGTGGCGCGTGCGGAAAGCAACTAGTGAATTATCAGGAGTCAACGCGCAAGAAACGAGAGTTAGTTAGGAAGTTTTGGGGCAATTTGTCCACTTTGTAACCATGTTGTAATGGGATTATCCCTAACGAAATACTATAAATATGTAATGGGTTTTGGGTAGAAAAAGAGGACAATGAGATATTCAAGAATGTAAGAGTGAAGAATTGGCTAAGTGTTCGGGTGTTTTGAGTCACGACTGAGGTTTTCGAGAGTTAGGCTCACACTGCAACATAATAGTTGAGGCAAGTTTGGGTAATGTTAATTGATATATCTTATTGTAAGCGCAGTGCGCAACTGTCAGGAGATTGAAAATGAATAAAATAAGAAGCCAACCATTGTGGATGTAGCCTAGTTTGGGGTGAACCGCATTAAAACCTTGTGTCTTGATGTGGTTCTTTTGTGTGTTATGGTTCTCATGCATATGATGGATTGTTAGTATAGATCTATTTATTGTTTATGGTTACTGCATGATGATGGTAAGTGTTTAGTATTATGAAGATCTCACTGATATATGATGATATGATCCTACACATTTAAGATAATGATGAGTGATGAATGTTAAGTGGAGTAATCTCACACACAAGGTATATTTCATGACAATTAAAGGTTAAGTAATAGAAACTACACAAACAATAGATGAATAGTATGGTTATGTTGAATGCCTCATTTCTCCTTACTGTGGAAACTTGGTTCCTACAACCCATCTAGATGCCTTGGGTGAGACTTCACTTGCTTGTAGGTGATGTCGAAAGGGCTGGTTTCTAAGGGATTTGTTGGTTTATTAATGATTAACCCAGGGTCTTCTCATTGCATTCCAAAAAATGGTTCCATTTTCGGGACCGGGATCTACGAATGAAAGAGATGTGGAGGCCCACTGTTATAGCAAGATTTGCCTCACCCTATACAATCTTGCACATAAGGCCTTTTTCCATTCCCCCATGCAGACTTATCATCCCTGTTTGTAAAATCCAGAGCTAAAAATACATATTTTTCCACATGTACACATCTTCTCTATTATACAACATGCGTATACACACGCTGCTACACTACAACCCGTGCACATCGGGTTTTGTGCCAAAAAATGAAAATTAATGTCGGGTTTCCATGTCACGACAGGAGATCTTTGATCCTTGGCCTTCCATATACTGGAAACGTTCTGACTCGGCCCTTTAGTTCCTTTTGAAGGCTATAAATGGGCCAATTCTGAGCTATGGAAAAGAAGAGAAAGAATTCAAGTTTGAGAGCAATGTTACTCTGGAGAAATTATTTACTTCATATTGAGTCTACATCCCTTTGTCCTTTAAGTTTGAACACAATGTTCATCCCCCAATCTCTTCCCTTATTGATTGAGAACCTCATTATCTCTCTTCTATGAGCTTGCCTTTGGTGGAGGATTGAAGTGGTGGAGGCCCAACTGGAAGGAACTTAATTTCTCGGTTCCGAACCATGCCGACACGAAAGTCTGTAATATTTTCACTTCTGCTGAACATTTATTAATAGAAATACTCCTATCCCATCCAATTGATATCTTTCAAATATATGAGTTATTATCCATGGGCATATTTTTTATGTATATTAATGGATTATGCTATCTAATGTGATAACCCTTTTATATTATCACCATATGCTTGCTTTGCTTGGTTGTTGAGAACTAGTTGCAGGTATATAGCTTTGGGTCAAAGTGCTCAACGATGGACATCATCAAACATCTGGATGAGGTAGGCCTCTTTCTTATCTCATTTGCATATTGGTTTATATAGCATGTTTTTGGGATAGAGTTGATTTCTGCAGTCGTTTCCATCTGTTGTGGTTTACCCTAGCCATAGAGAGTTTTTCCCTCGTAACAAAATTGGAGATCATACTGGGGATTGATCTTCTTTCTAAGGGTTTGGAGTATTTTTTCTCCTTACATTGCTCTCGTTCCTTTTTGTTTCTTGTTGTATCATTGCTTAACAACTTCTGTTGACTCGTCTGAGTTTTTCAATTTTCTCCCTTGCATGGCCTTGTTTTTGAAACATATACGCACTTTTTGGCCTAGAAGTTGCGTACATACGCATGCTGTCCCTCTGCAAGCTGCGTACATACACTCTCTTTTCCTAAACAATCACGTACATCATCTTTCCTTGCTTTTTTGCTGGGTCTAGTGGTTGTTGGGTGGGATTTGATGTTTGCTGAGTCTTCTTAGGTCTATGTAGTCACTGTTAAGTGTCTTTGGGATGACAGGAAACCTACCTGGAGTTGAATTTTTGGGCGGATTCTTTCTCATCACCTTTCCATTTTGATTGTCCTTGTACATTAGGCTGGGTGTTCTTCTCCTTGGTATTCTACTTGAGTTATCTCTTTCTATATACAGAAGAATTTATATATCAAGTTGATTTTCAGTCCATGCATTTTCATTTTATTATATTGAAAATACAAAAAAATAGGCATTTTGCATTGCTTGGGATTTTGGTCTTTTGAGTCCTTGTCATTAGCCTAGTGCATATAGTGAAAGATTGCATTTTTACTTCAGAATTGCAGAGTTGAAATTGAAAATTGCATTTGTTTTCAGAAGCATATCATTCATTGAAAGTTAAAGTTAGGACTTTGCATTATATTCATATTTACTTTTCTTGAGTTTCACTACCATACCTTTTTGAGTAATCATGACCACTAAAATTAATGCTATAATTTAAAATTGATTAGTCACGATTTTATTTTCTAGGGTGCACAAACTAGTTTAGGATTTAGTGCCTTGGAATAGGATTTTGTGAGTAAACTTCTCCAAGGCAATTAAATCAACATATGTGTCTGAGAAAAGAAGTGGAGAAATCCGTTGTATAATTGGTAATATCAGGAGGCTCCCCTCACACCGGATTGAATCACGAGGTCGCACGAGGTTGGCTGAAGGGATATCCTCCTGATACCTTCTTAGTGTCAGATATATTTATGGGGATCTATTCGTATCTAGGGATCTTGCTAGTGCCTTTACCTCCATGAGAGGCGGTACTTTCAAGGTTTCGGGCTTTGCTACCCTACCCATACGGTGGACCTGACTTACAACTGCTCGCCTGTGCATCAGTTATACATTGGTTGCTTAGTTTCTTGACTTAGGTGCCACATATGTTACTTGCAGGTGTTATTCTACAGGTACCCTAGGTCAGATAAGGGTTAGACAACACACAACCTTTATGGAGGATTACCTCTCCGGGGGGGATTTGACCGACTGGTTGTTAAGCCCACGAGGGCCCTTATAAATGATTCTGATACCTATGATCTTTAGTAGGGAGTCTCAGGCCCCTCTTGGGCAAGACATACCTTCTTTAGGGAGGGAGGCCACATTCGGCCACTTTACCCCATTTGTGTGCATATTTCCCGTTTGAATTTTGGTGTTCTCTTTGATTACTAGTTGGCCTTAATAGTCTATACTGAGTTTTCATTATCATGGATAGTGGAGTTCCTTTGGCTCCCTCATTCACCACTACCCACCCCATGATGTTCACTCATTTCATGGGGTCAAATCCTTCCACTTTTATTAATGGTATGCAAAACTATGACACTCAGTCCATGCCTTGGGTATCTAGTCATTTTCCCTGTTGATATGATTTCAACCTTTCCATCCTCTCCCTGGCCCACGTACACAAATACTAGCATTGGATCCGGGGGCACCATGGCTCCAACACCTACATCTTCGTTCGATATGAGTCATGTCCCTCAACCAACATTCACTGTAGGAGGTTGGAACCTCCCCTCTTACAGATCTAGTCCTAGCTATGCTCCTCCAGGAGCCAATACTCAAATGGGTGCTTATTCTACTCATTACACCCAATCCGTGTATCCTCCATCTACCATGTCGGTTCCTTCGAACACTTTCCCCATGACGGGTCCTCACGTATCCTCGGGTATTTCATACAAGGAGAATCATTTTTATGGTTCGGGCCACCCTCTTTACGGAACCCCTTCACAAGGAGGAAACATATATCCTCACTTGATTAACTCTTATCATACCTTTCTCTCTTCATAGAATTCAGTGACGATGCCTGTACAAGCCTCTTCGGACCAATTCAGTGGAGGATACTATCTTTCTGGACAGGGACAGGGGGTAAACCACGACACTTCCTAGCCTGCAATGTTTCAAAGCCAATCTTTCCCTGGACCTTGGTATCAAATACCACAACTCACCACTAGTACAGTGACTTCCAGTCATACTAGAGCTCCCTCACCAACCTCTGTCAGTCATGTTGGAGAGGGGTCGACGACCTCTGCGAGTCATGTTGACGACCATCACCCAACCACTGCTATTCAGGTTGGGGGCATCACTTTAGTCACTACGAGTCATATCAATGTCATATATCCAACCTCTGCACATCATGTAGGAGATGAATCTCTCACCTTTGCCAGTCACGTTAAGATCATGTCACCAGTCATTGGGAACGATGTTGGGGGCATAGAGAAGCCTAGACACCTCAGACGTAAGCCTAAATTCCTTTGCAGAACTTGTGAAGGATATCACCTTACTCGTTTATGTTCAGCTACAACTGGGATACCAAAAGCTTGGTTCTCACCTGAGGGCCCTTTGGGTTCTGAAGTGTATGTGGTTTCCCCACACCTTGTTTCTCCTTTGATGGACATGGAAATAATGCCACTCCAATCCCCTCCGGACCATACCCACTTTGTCTAGGGTGATGTGTCCCCTATCCCTATTATCTTGCATCCTCTTCAACCTAGAGTTGAAGAAGTGGTCGTATCAGTGCAATCTCTGGTTAATCCAACCCTCCATTTGGAGAGTGATGCATCCTTCAACCACGTTGTTAGCGTTCCTAATAATGCTCCTTCTGAATACAAGAGAGTTTTCTCTCCCCGAGTGCTCTCCCTCCACGTCCTGAAGAGGTTCCCTTTGATTGGGATGGCCTTGTGGGGTATGCAATGCCCCCGCCTATGTCTTTTCCACTAAGAGACATTATCTGATATATAACGAAGACTATAACCTCCGCTAGCGCTTTATCCTCTTCGACTTGGAGAGCTTTGGGTTTTCCCAAGCTTATGTCGGTTATTCATAATATGCCGACATTCCATAGAAGTCCAACACGGGATCCTTGGCCTCCCCCATGACTTTCCACCTAAGGACTCCCAACTGAGTTTAATTTAAGCTCTTTTCCAACTCGTCTTCAAAAAATGAAAAAATTGCCGACTGAAATTGCCTCTTTCACACTCGTAAATTGGATTTGAAAGGACGTCTATTTGGCACAAGTATATCCATTTTTCACACCAAGTAGACTAAAATTCATAAAAAAGGACATTTTTTGGCATTAAGTTGTGATTGCATCTCATGCCCTTGCTTGTAGTATTGAGCCTTTAGCCGGTTCTCGCTTTGCGTTATAAACCGTTTGCCTCAACAGTTTTTGCATCCTCAACCAAGCATAACCTTGTTTATATCCTTCGCAATTTGACACCTTATACCCAGGAGGGAACATTCCCCCAAGTGTCCATCTCCCACATGCATCTCCTTGCATTGAGCATAGGTTTGTTCCAATGCTGGAACTAGTTTTGCTTACTTGCGACACTCATTTCCTCCTATGTATCATAGCATTCATTTGTCTATGAAAAAACAAAAAAAGACGGGTGGGAAGGGAGTATTATCTTATATTGGCAGTCGTGTCGCCTTTGAACAAAGCACAAAGTTATTGAGTCCATTTGTCACCATAATTTTGGGTTTAGCATGGCCTTAGGAAGCTGAGCTCGTTACAAAGTCTTCTCTACCAGCTGGTTACTCTTCCAGTCCCTATGGAGAATATCATTGATGCATCTTCCATCTCATGGTTTCATCATTAAGTCTATGCTACTGGATTCTTCCATATGTATCATGCTCTTGTTCAAAGGAAGTCTATCAACCTGTGTTGGCCACTTCTCAGAACTCTTAACTTTGCATGTCGACCATACCCTCAGTTTGTCTCAGAGTCACATGATACTGTAGTCCTATCATGCACCCTGGTCCTACTTTTATCATTGGTAGGTAACCTTGAACCCAACAGTCGACATTTCATCATTGGTCGTTGACTGGGTGGTTTCCCTTGTGTTCGACGACAAGACATCTATTCACACATTGGGATTCATGCAGTGTCTTGGATGCCATTAGCCTTCTTGGTGGTTTCCTCGCCTTTGTCAACAGTTTTCATCATTGGCTACTATTCAGAGGGTGTTTTTCGTGTACCGCTTGCACTTGGAACACGTGAAAGACACATGGGGTCGTTGGTTCGTGAACATGTTCTTCGTCCGATTTCCACCAAATCATGAAGCTCTTGCTTTGTACCTCATGATGACTGATGAGAGATGCCTTAATGCTCTCCTTTCAGCGAGACTCCTTTCATCGACTTCATCTCATCTATTCTGGAAACAGGACCTAGAGTCTTATGAGTACCTTGAGGCTTGCAGTCATTAGTGGCAGGCTCTCTCTCCGTCGACAATTGGGAATACATCAATGTCTCCTGATTGATGAATTCTTCAGGTGTTCGACACCAAATCCTTTATTCACACTTGTAAGAATGTACTCGGTGCCTTGATACCTACTTTCATTATCGGTAGGCTATCTCGCGTTTGTTAATGGTATACCTTAATGATCGGTAATCAAATGATGTCTCATTGTTTTCGACCTCAACTCCTTTATTCACATGATGTAGACTTGCACCCTTGGCGGATTGTGTAGAAGACTTGAAGACATCACTATGTGGCCACAACTTTCCTGAGTTGTTGCTTCCTTTTCATTGGACCAGTACCTGTATGACTTTAGTGATCATGGGAGATCAGATTGTACTCCATTGTATACAGATATCATCATATTGGTTTTGATATTGGTTCTACTGGACCTTGTTCGTGACTATGACAACTATTGGCATGTAACCACATTTATATTTGCCTATTCATGGCCACAAACACTTTTTTTTTTATATTTTCACATGGATCTGCAGTGGAATTCTATTGGAAGCCATGTATGCAAAGTCAATACAGAATATAATGAACAACTAGTTTGTTCATCTAGTTTCCCATCACTCCACTTTTGGGTTGTTTATAATGTATTTCGTCCATCACAGATGCTCCTCCAACCTCACACATTAGGGGGCATCTATTATAGCAAGATTTGCCTCACCCTATTAAATCTTGCACAAAAGGCATTTTTCCATTCCCCCATGTAGACTTATCATCCCTGTTTGTAAAATCCAGAGCTAAAAATACATATTTTTCCACATGTACACATCTTTCCTACTATACATCATGCGTATACGCAGGCTGCTCCACTACAACCCGCGTACATCGAGATTTGTGCCAAAAAATGAAAATTAATTTAAGGTTTCCATGTCACAACAGGAGATCTCTGATCCTTGGCCTTCTATATACTGGAAACGTTTTGACTCGACCATTTAGTTCCATTTGAAGGTTATAAATGGGACAATTCTAAACTATGGAAAAGAAGAGAAAAAATTCAAATTTGAGAGCAAAGTTACTCTGGATAAATTATTTACTTCATATTGAGTCTGCATCCCTTTTTCCTTTAAGTCTGAACATAGTGTTCAGCCCCCAAGATCTTCCCTTATTGATTGAGAACCTCATTGTATCTCTTCTATGAACTTGCCTTTGGTGGAGGCTCAGTTGGAAGGAACTTAGTTTCTCCGTTCCGAACTGTGCCGACATAGAAGTTTGTAATATTTTCACTTATGTTGATCATTTATTAATAGAAATACTCATTTCCTGTCCAATTGATATCTTGCAAATATATGATTTATTATCCATGGGAATATTTGTTATGTATATTAATGGATTATGCTATCTAATGTGCTTACCCTTTTATATTATCACCATATGCTTGCTTTGCTTAGTTGTTGAGAACTAGTTGTAGGTATATAGCTTTGGGTCAAAGTGCTCAATGGTGGACATCATTGGACATATGGACGAGGTAGGCCTCTTTCTTATCTCACTTGCATATTGGTTTATTAGCATGTTTTTGGGATAGAGTTGATTTCTGCAGTTGTTTCTGTCTATTGTGGTTTACCCTATCCATAGAGAGTTTTCCCCTCGTAACACCCACTAAGTAGGAGATCAAAGAATGTTGGAATACTAAGGAGATCGAGTCTGCAGTAGACCATAATAGAATCCATGGATCAACGTGAAAGAATGGTTACAAAGGTATGTTTTTATAGATTTTCATGAAATTTTCTTCACTGACTTACCGAATGTGTTAGTAGAGTGGATCCATAGATTTATTGAACAAAAAGGAAGATATCAAACTGTGGTCTTGAGGAATTGGACTCCTAAATTGATTCGACATGTTAGTGCAGTAAGCAATAAGACATCATGCACATTTGACTAGTGGGTGGACAATGTGATGGGGGGTTACATTATTGAATTTGCTATAGATTGCACTTAGTTGTACAATGTTGCAGAGAGGGAATTCTTTAAAGGAGTACACATAAGATACCCGAAGTCAATATCTATATGGCTTAAGATGTTGTTGTGCGAAAAAAATGTTATGACAATGGAATATGATTGCTAAGTGCCTTCGTGCACATAGGGGAACTGGGGGATGACCAGCGAATGATCTGAGCATAGAGAGGGATGAAAATAAGAAATGAGGAATGGACGGGATGAGGATGCCGAATGAAGAAGAGTGTGCGATGAATGAAGAGATTGGAACATTGTGCAAGAGTAAGAGATTTAGACCGAATAAGAAGAGGACTGTGGCTGAGGGAGAAGGGCATCACAATGAGATCAAGGAAAGATAAATTGTTGCAATATTCCATATCAAAGGGAGTTTGCACACATAATAAAATATCGGTCAACTTAGTCTAGTAGAAGAAGATCCCACTCAGATCGAACTCTGCATCAAACCCATGACCTCGTGTGCATCGCCAAGAACTGAGGTAAGATAATTTTTTTTGTCAATTGTATTTAGTAGAGGAAGTAGTACGTCGAGTCAGAATCAACTAGTGGTATCAAGAACAAATACTGCACATAACCAATAGCAGGAGTAGATCCCACCCTAAGGATGCCTCTCTTTCAAGGGGTCGAGTCAGAAGACCCTGAACAACATCTGTTCATCTGTGACACCATATGGACTATCAAGAACATCTAGGATGATGATGTGGATATTATGCATTTGGTGACAACTTTGAGAGACCGTGCACTATTATGGTATATGAAATATCATAATACTACACCTGTGGGCCAGATGAGGACATTGGCAAAGGTAAGACAAACATTGTTGAAGGAATTTCAGAAGCCTAAGTCACAATCATAGTGCATTAGAGAGCTAAAGGAGATAAAACATATAGTAAATGAATCAGTATGGGACTTTAACCAAATGTTTAAAATATTGAAATATTGGCTAACATTCTAGATTCTAGATGAACAATACCGAGAATGGTTTATTGCAAGTTTATTGTTGCATATACGCTTCCCTTTGACACAAAAAAAGATTGAAATGTAGTCGAAATCTCTAGAAATTGTGATGAAATTGGAAGTGTCTCCTCTAGGAGAGAATAACACGGGGATGGATCAAGCTCAGTCACAACTGGCTGCATTGAATATTCAGTTATAGGAAATTACAAAGGGAAAATAAAAGCATGAGGGAGTTTGGTGTATCACCAGTAAAACAAAGGGCCATCATAAATATGAGTGTCCAACATTACAACAATACTTGAATACAAGAGCTCTGAGACCATTAGATTTATGTTGTGAAATTTGCAAGACGGTGGGTCACCACCCTCATAGTTGCCCATTGATGCAGAAATACCAAAGCACTTCGAGGAATTTATTTTTCAATTTATATAAGTTCATTGGACACGACGAGAAGGATTGTTGTGTGTTAGACTAGATGAGTGAGCGCACTATAGATGCTTACAGAATCCAAGAAGAAAATGTAACAACAGGAGGAGGAGGTCCACATTATGATACCTCAAGAGGAGGTTATAATCAAGGTGGTAGATGAGGCTTCAGAGGTCGAGGAAGAGGGGGATTTGGTAAAGGAGGAAGAGGATCGATAATTTTTTATAAGTGCAATCAATCTGTACATTTAGCATGCGACTGCCCGAATCTGTGCACAACATGCACGTACTGTAGAGCCTTGGACCATGCAACGAAGTATTGTCCTCAACTGATAGAAAAATGGCAGGACAGAGGGAACCAAAACCAGAACCAACACATACAGATGATAGTAACCAAAGTGCGTGATGATCAACCTAAGATAGTAGTAGTTGCGCGTGGAGGAACGAGAATCGAAGCAGACGTGATAGAACACGGGAATATAATTCACCAGTGGGTAACAAAAGAAACATAGCCATTACCATTGTTTGATCCGAGAAAAGAGAAAGAGACCTACCAACAAGAAAGAAAAGAATTGATGGGAGAAAATTGGATAGCATCAACTTCAACTGCGCCACTATTGTATGATATACCACCGGTGTTTGATATGCCTATAGTCTAAGACCATTCATAGAGACATAATGATAAGGTAATTACTTTGAAGAGATTTTTAAGAAGTTGCTTAGATTTAATGAAGGATGAATTTGCGTTTAGTGGTCTACATGGAATGATTGACCATTGTGCCCAAGAAAAAGAGCAACTTGTTGCACACAGAGAAATTAATCAGGTGCATAGTAAGAAGTGAACAAATAGGGAGTTCAAGCTTAGTGCACAGATAGGAGATTAAATGCTATACCGAAACAAAATTGGGAGATGATGGGCTAGACAAAGCTGATTTGGTCTCCTATCCAATTGAGACTAGAAAAACAACATAAGATCATTCCAATTGGAAGGTTAACAAGATTAAATGTCAATATTGATAGGGTGTGCAGTATAACATACTTCAAAGTGATCGACATAGTAGATGGAAGTACACCTTATCCAACACTATTGGGACTTGATTGGGCATTTGATAATCAAACAATCATTTACCTAAAAAAGAGACAGATGGTATTTGAAGTGGAAGACTTGAAGGTGACCGCGCCGTTAGACCCCATTGAAGAATGAAGTTATGTAGAACTAGAAAAGAGAAAAGAACTTGATATTTTGTATAATATGATTGTGCGAATGGACGATTACGTGAATCCTAAAGCTGAAGGTGTACTCAGTTGGAGGAGTACCATCTCATGCGTGTTAGAATGAGAAGAGGCTCTGGAGAATTGGAAACAAAGACTGCATGAAGTATCGACAAAGAAGTGTGCTCAAATTACCCATGCATTGAGATGGATTGGAATCGAAATAGTCGAACCTTCAAGGTATGATGGATTAATTAATGTGATTTATTTTATAAGAGAGTTTGAGTTGCAGATATTAGAACAAAAAATACTATTATCTTTGGATGTTGCGTTGAAAGCAACCCTTGTACGATGGTGGGCTACACACAAAATGACATAAGATATTGGCCACAATGCAAGAGGTTATTACAAGTTAGAATCGAGACAATGAATGAAAGTATCATGCCAAAGTATAGTGGATTGAGTTGTCCAACAAATCATGTTACAAAGTGTATTGCGAAGTGGAGATCAGTACCTCAACAAGAATGGACTCATTTATTTGTGCATACTCTGGACACTACTCTAAAGAATTGGTACATAGAATTATAAGTGCACAAAGGGATATGAGATTGGGAAGAGTTAACCTAGAACTTCAAGGTAACAATCAATTTTGAAAATAATAATCCGTTGATTCACTCAACCTTGCAGGTAATCAAGAATAATATTTTGGCGATATAAGGTTCGATGTAGAGTGCGCCTAGAGTCACTACGATAGTTGAAGAGGTCTTGCAATGCTATAATGTTGCTGAAGAAAACCAAGAGGATGAAGACCCAAGAAATTTGCAGATACTAGAAATTATAGGGGAGCGCGTAGTCAAAGAACAAGAGCCGGAGTTAGCCATATATGCAAAGCCCCTAAGAACGCCCAAAGTGAACATTGGTACAGAAGATAAACCTAAGTTTGCTCACATAGGAGACTACTGGAATGAGGACACAATTGAAAATATTGCTGACTTACTGCATGACTACCAGGATCTATTTCCAATGACGTTCTCAGAGATGAAAGGAATCGCTAGAGAATTAGGAGAAATGAAGATTCTGCTGAAACCAGATTCCAAACCTATGAAGCAAAGCCCTATAGAATAAAACCAAAATATAAGCGGAAGGTAAAAGCAGAGATAAACAAAATGTTAGAGGTTGGAATCATAGAACCCATTGAAGAATCATAATGGATTATCCCAATGGTAGTCCATGACAAGAAGACAGGAGGAATCATGATATGCATAGATCTGAAAAAGTTGAACAATGCATGTTTACACGACCCTTTTCCTACGCCTTTTACAAATGAAGTATTAGAGAATGTAGGGGGTCAAGAGGCTTATTATTTTACAGATGGATTCTCAGGATATCACCAGATCAGGATTGCGCAAGAAGACCGATATAAAATGACCTTTGCGACATAATGGAGTTCTTAGTAGTACACAATTATGTTGTTTGGGTTGAAGAATGCACCAACGATATTTTCAAGAGTAGTTGTTGCATCTTTCAAAGAGTTCATTAGTAAATTTTTAGAAGTGTACTTAGATGATTGGACAGTATTTAGCCTATTAAAAGATCATGTTGAACTTCTAAACTTAATCTTGGATAAGTGTAGGAAATACCATATCTCATTGAATATGAAGAAATGCATTTTTTGTGCGCCTTTTGGAATCTTGTTGGGCCATGTGGTGTGTAAATAGGGATTGTTAATGGACCCTGCATCGATAACCGTGATTGTTGATTTTCCACCACAAACTTCAGTGTGACAATTGAAGTGCACACTAGGTCATACATGATATTATTGAAAGTTGATCAAAGGATATGTGCAGATCACAACCCCTATGGAGAAGTTGTTGAAGAAGGAATTTAAGTATCAGTGCAATGATGAATTCCATAAGAGTCTGGATACATTGAAACAAAAGATGGTCACCATGTCGATTCTAGTTTTTCCTAACTGGAGCCAGGAATTTCATGTTCATGTGGATGCATCATCGATAGCATTGAGAACCATTTTGGCACAACCATGCGAAGGAGAGTTATCATTTACTGAGTAGAAATATACTACAGCAAAACTAGACGGTTTGGTGATGGTGTATGCCTTGCAGAAGTTTAGACACTACTGTAACAAACATAAATATATATAATATGTAAATATAAATAACTAATAACTAATAATTAATTATGAAGAGACATGACATATGAAAGGTCATGTCTCTTATGAAAGGGCACTCCTGTGCGGGATATATATACAAGCCCTCATTCCTCATTTGTAATCATCTTATTCATTCTTATACATTTATTATTAAATATATTTACTATCCTTAAATGGATTATTGCGTACTGTCCTATTTATATTGGATGTTTACATAGTGAACCAATAGGTTCACCATAGTGGTATCAGAGCTTCGTTTTTCTGATCCTAGCCTTTGGCCTGTCTCTTTTTCAGACCTTGTTTGAATTGGATTTTAGCCAACCCCATCGTTTCTCTGAGAAATTTGGTCTTTGACCACCAACCAGGCCTTTGGCCATTCAAATTTTCAAAGTTTTTAGGAACTTCGGTCTTTGACCAATTCAGGCTTTCCCATATAAAACTCATGATTCTGTTGAAGAACATTTAGCTGCCAAGAAATCAGGAACAACACATATCAGAAATTTTGTTAAAAAAAAAAAAAAAACATTGGAAATTTCATGTGAATAAGTATATAAAAAAGAAAAGGTAGAATTGAAGCATAATTAAAAAAAAAAGGACAGCACCAAAAATACAGAGCTGTACCAGCCCCCATCCCCGCAACCATTTCTGTGACCTGTAACCACTCCTGTAACCCTCCCCCATTTCCCACACGACCTGTTCCCACCCCTCTCCACTCACCCGCACCCTCACGTAAACC
>JASDQU010014286.1:256498-273836 GCA_032191745.1 Picea mariana | reverse complement strand
ATGGTGTATTGTGGTGTATAGGTGTAACTCTTATACTATTGTTCATTGCTCATTGGATATAATTGAATGGTTTAAGTATAAGTTGAAAAAGGTTTTTAAATTGTACTTGATACTGATTCACCCTCCTCTCAGTATCAACGTAATCAACCAGTTTAATATTTGATATTAAATCCAAAGGATTTGGTGTTTAAAATAAACCAAGACTTGAATTTTTGAATAATTTTGGCAAAAATGTTGAAGTGAGGATAGTGGACACAAGTATTGAGGAAAACCGTATTGAATTGGAAGTGATCTGGAAGTGATTTAAGGGATGGGGAAATAAGTCAAATTTTGTGAAATTTGGAAACTATAGAAAATGGGAATAAATAAGGGTATGACAAAATAAATTAAAGGAAATTTATAGAAGTATAGTTATTGGATTGACACTATCTTTAGGGCGAGGGAGAGACCAAAAAGTAAACAAAACTTACGAGAAACTTAATTTCAATTGATGAAGTCAATTAATGTTACAACACTAGTGAAAAAAAATTCAAATTGTGTAAATGCCTAAATGAATTGGATAAATTTAAAAATTCACCTATGATGGTACAAGAATATGAACCTACTACCATGGTTACTAAACTAAGAAGAGAAGGGATTAATATCATGTACAAAAGAAAGTGACTATACTACACTAAAAGAAAAATCATAAGCACACTATGTTAGTCATTGTGGAGAATCATTTTCGATGAAGACTCTGAATTAACAAAGAATAAGAATTGGGCAAGATAAGTCAACCATTCAAAATAAATCCCAATAGAAATATTCCTAGGGTACAAATCTTAAATGAAAAACGAGCAAGCTTATGAGAATTGATAATCTAGTAAACAAAATTTGCAATGCAATCCTATAATCTAATTTTTATTTAGTGAAACAAGAAAAATATTCTACAAAACTAGTAAAATGGGTTAATGGAAAAGTTTAGTCAAAACATATTTTCAAAAATTCAATTACATGAAACATTCCACAAACCCATAAGCTCTCAATATTTCTTGAAATGAACAAGTCCTTTTCACACTTGAAAATAATGATTTTTTCAACAACAACAATTTCATTTGATATTCCTCAACAAAATATCTTTTCTATTAAGGAAATTATTAATCCCAGAGATTCAAATGATTCAGTCTGATGAGGAAAAGAGGTGATATTACAGTTATGGATGTCATAAAAAATAATCATGAAAATGACTCCAACTATCAACTAGATCATAAACCAAAACAGGAATAAATGAATGAGACTATATCTCTGATTCGTTGTTGAGTTGGTGACAATCTTGGTTGATTAATTAAAAATGTTGCAAATGAATATGAGAAACCAAATTTATATTAACATTGTTGAAATATTCACCAATACTTAGAGGGGGGGTGAATCCATATTGAGCACTTTTTACCATTTTTAATCATAACATTAACTTATCAATGATTCCATTCATTTAACATGCCATAAACATATAACCATAAATAGTACCATTCAATAATGCATCACATCGTACACAGTGCACAAGAGATGTTTACATGGAAACCCAAATGGGAGAAAACCACATAATGATTTCTTATATATTCGGGAGATTATATTCATAGGAAGCACCAACTTCCAAGATTCTCCATCAGCAATTAGGAGGCACCAACCCCTTGTTTATTGGCTCAAATCTGAAGGAAGCTACAATGATCCAGGTGGATATTGGTGGCCACCCACCTATTCCAATTAGCTCATCTTAACAGTTTTTAGTTCAACATGTTTCTCTGTAATGATTTCTTTGTAATTGTGGGTTTTTCACTTCCAAGGCTATCTTGAATCCCTACATAGCATCCAGGTGGATATTCGTGGCCACCCTCCTATTCCAACTGGATTATTTTGGAAGCTTTCATGTCAGTACATCTTTTTGTACTTCCAGGACCGTTTTGGGGCCCTAAACAATGTTTTTTTGCTTGCCACAATCAAACTATAGACGGAGTCAGAGTTTGATGGAATAATGTGTAGCAAAAGGTCTTCGAGACATTGAAGGAAAAGAGAAGCACCGTACCAATTTTGACTCTGTTATATTTATAACAACCATTTGAGATTCAAACCAATGCAATTGGATATGACATGGGATAAGTCTTGATGCAAAGAGGAAAACCTATATGTTATCATTCTGATAATTTCTCTCAAGCTATGATTAACTATCCAACATATGATAAGGAATTGTATGCGTTGGTGCAACGTGTAAAGCAATGGAAGCCTTACTTAATGGGAAAGGAGACAATGATCCATACCAATCATTAGCCATTACAATATTTGCAGTCATAGACCAAGATACAACAATCATGAAACTTCATGTGGATGGGTTTTCTACAATAGTTTGATTTGGTAATTAAGTGTAAGAAGGGTATTCATAACAACGTTGCAGATATGTTTTCAAGACTAGTAATTAATGCATACACATTACTCAGGTATAGTCCTCTAGCACATGAAATTTATGTAGAGAAATATGCTAGGGATGATGATTTTAAAGAAGTATATGATGCATTAACTCACGACAATAAAAAATTATATTATTATATGCATGACAGTTTGTTATATCATATTGGAAAACTATGTATACCAAGAGATGAAAGAGTAAATGTAATTAAATAAGCTCATACATCTCTCATATCTAGTCATTTTGGAGTTGGAAATATAGTTGCACAATTAAATAGGTATTGTTATTGGCCTCGAATGAACAAGTCAGTTTCCAAGTATATCAAAGAGTGTGTTATGTGTGACACAAGTAATCTTAGAAACATAAAGCTAGGATTATATACACCACTTCTGGTACCTTCACATCCATGGGAAAGTATCTCCATGGACTTTGTAGGGGGTTTTACGATGTCTAGGGAAGGTCATGATTATCTATATGTCATGGTATAAAGATTCAACAAGATGTGTATTCTGATGCCATGCAAGAAATAGGTTACAACTGAACAGAAAACATAAATATTCTTCGCTAGTGTATGGATTCATTTTGGACTTCCTACATCTATTATATAAGATTGAGACTCTCAAATTTTGGGAAATTTTTGGTCTTGTTTATGAGAGTTAATGGAAACTAAGTTGAAGAAGAGCACAACTTTTCATCTGCAGATAGATGGACAGAAAGAGGTGGTGAATTGAACAATGGTACATCTACTTCAAGGATACTTCAACAAGAATACTAAATTATGGGATGAAAAGTTACCTTATATCCAACATGCCTATAATCATGCCATGCATTTTTCTACTCAGAAGACTCCTTTTGAAGTATGTTTGGGGTACTTTCTTAGATCACCTATGGAATTTGTTTTTGGAGAAGAAGGTAAAGAAGATGGTAAAGATGATATAGATAAAGATAAAAGGTTCATTCAGAGAATTCAACAGGTACATCAAGCAATGCATGAATAAATGGAGAAGATCCAAGCCAAGTATAAGGAAAAACACGATAAACATCGGGTTTATCATCAGTTTGACATCAGTGATCAAGTATGGTTACATATCATCAAAGATACAACGAAAGGTGAAGGTAAAATGCTAAGGCCAATCCGATATGGTCCGTTCAAGATATTAAAGAATATTGGTACTAATGCCTTTCGTTTAGATCTACCAGCCTACATGAAAATGTATTCAATGGTAAATGTTTATAATTTGAAGATTTATGAGCCTCCTATGATTATGCATGAAGACGAAAGTATTCAGGTTCCAACAATTGATGATTTTGCTTCATAATATTTGGACAAGCTACAGGAAGATGTCATTCTTGAAAGAAGAATCATAACTTCATAGCGAGTTGATGTGGAATATCTTTGAGTTGGTCTTGAAGGGGTAAAACCAAGTAAATACAAATGTATGGAGATCAATAGGGTGAGGGAACTCTATCCTCACCTAGTTTCTAAGTAAACAAAACTTTTGGTGGTCCAAAAGTCTTCCAATGGGGAGGAATGATCCAGGAGAATATAGGAATGATCATAGAGGTCCAACAAGATCTGTAACATCCACAGAGGTCCAAAATGGTTTAGTAATGCTTAATATTATACCTTCCCAAATTCTCTCAAAAAAACCATCAATGTGTAGAGATCAACTATATATTTCCAACGGTGCAAATTTTGCCTAAAACAGAATTTGTATGCAGAAGTTATGAGTGGTCAAAGTTTCAGTCAACCAAGTCAAAGGTCAAAGTCCACATGGCAAAAAAAAAAGAGGTGACACATGTCACCACTGCAAGGGTGACATGTGGCACATGATTTTTGGTAGCTGACTAGGTAGATTGTACCTCCAGGTGGTTCAATAATAGGTTAACAAGTGGTGCACAAGTGGTCCAATTGTTGAATGACACATGGCAAGGTCAAGCCAATGAGAGGATGCCACATGGAGACCTCCCATTGGCCTTTATGGTCATGGTTCATTAAAATACTATGGGAGTCGACGGGGTAAAACCTGCAACCTCCCAAAGACTTAACAACGCCCTCCATACCAATGCACCACCACAATGTCACTTAACCTATATATGCCACATATTATATTTAAATTTACAATAAAGTTTAAATGGGCGGCGAAAGGGCTAAGGTCCTAGTCCCTTGACCCTTGGTTCTTGGTCTATATGTATACCATGTAACCCACACCTGTTTGTGGAAGGGCTTAACATATATAACCATATATTATATGGTTATAAAAATATCTATAACCATATAACATAGTTCCAAAGTCCGCACAGAGGGTTTAAAACTATATATTATATATAGTATATTCATACACCAACAAAAATCTGAAATATGTGTTTGTCGGTGGGGCTAGAACCCCCGACTTGCCATATATAATACCATGCTTTAACCAATTCAGATATATGTGCGAGTTTGGTTATGAAACCAACTAACTTATATTTAAATGCCTTCCATGATTTTCACAGGTTAGTTAGGCACTCGCAACCTATTTAATGGGTGCACAGACCAAGGATGGGGACACTAGTTAACACAACGTTTAGTCTTGTAATTGGTGCATGGTTGTACCAAAGTTGTGATGCTACACCGTAAAGCATGCCAAGGGGTACCTTGACGAATTTTTAAGATTTTTATACTCATTTTGCACTATTTTTCACCAGGAATCCAACAGTGCACTCTGTTTTTGCATTTGAGCAACATGTAAAAAGGTCAAATTGTAAAACACAAGTATTTGAGAATTAATAAAAGAAGGTCTCTATTGGAAGCGAACCCAGAGAGGTAGCCCAAATTGGGTGTACTCTTTTTTTTCAACTTGTGTATGTGATTACATTATTGTTGTTCATTTCAAGATCAATTATTTGCAAGTCATTTTATCATTAAAGTGAATTTGGTTACATACGTTTTTCACATGTAATTTGCATAATATATTCAAAGGAAACTTAAATAAGAAAGATACATCCAACCATGCCTCAATTCCATCATAAAATTCTCAATGAGTATCATGGAATTTATGGAGGAAGTTCATGGGGGAGTAGCATACCAAATGAGAATCATGTTTAAAATCTACATGAAGTATACTTTGTGAGAGAGCCTTAGTGTTGACATTATCATTAATTCTGGAAGACAAGGCAAATTAATGAGGGCCTGATATAAGCATTAGCCAGAACCGAAGTGCCTCATTGTTTTGGAAAACCTCCTATTGGAGTCTATGTTGGAGCCGCCCTTGTTTCTAGCTCGTCACAAATTTCATTCTTAATGCTTGAAATCTAAAGATGGTTTTCATTTTTTCCTCTAAGATATCAAGATCTCTGAAACTTTATCACGCGAGTAGAGATGATTATTATACTCTTGAAACGAGTCCTACCTTTCATAAAAATGCTTCCTCTTTTTTCTACTTTGGGATCTCGTAGGTTGGATACTAGAAGTCATGTAGTTCACACGTCTCGAGCCACGAAACAACGAGATCGTTTTAATTTTTCACTCAAGATAGTAACGAGAGTAAAGTTTTCCCTAACCATGATTAAGCGTCGTCGGGGTTTCGTGCCTCGGCGTTCGCCAAACCCAAAATTTTATTGTCACAGCCCCGATAGCCAAGAACACGAGGTCCTTTTTTGAATAACCCATGTCAAGGATTAAAGGCAAAAGCTAACCATGGTAAAAGTTTCTCTCGACGTTTCACCACTCGACGTTATCTTTTTCGAAAGTTACACCGTCTAAACCCCGACTCGCGAAATCACGATGCAGTTATAACGTGATTAATTAATCACTTAATACAAGATTATCTTCCCTTTAATTAAGTCATGTTATCGCGATCTCGCAGTTTCGCAGCTCGGCATGTAAATCTCCCAGAAACGTATCTTCGAAGCTCCGAGTCGCAATATGGCGAATGTAATAATTATAAAATTAATCGAGCCCCAAATCACGATTACCTTTTCTTAACCAAAGTCGATCTTCGCAGTCTCGGGTGTTAGAGACTCAAAATGTTAAAGAAAAACCCCTGATATAACCAGTACCGAAATATTGATTAACGTTGGCGAGATTGGATTAATTAAGCTAAATCAAGACATATCCCGCGTTTCGATGCTTGCACGATTCACGAGGAAGCCTTTTCTCTCCATACACCAACTGACTTTTAAACCGCCAAAATTTATGACATTAATGAGGAAATAGGGTAAATCTATGAATATAAGATCGGATTGTTACGGCAAAAATTTATTTCTAAATATGATTTGACAGACTTGTTCTTAAAGGTATCGAGTTTTCAAATATATATAAGAGTTGTGGTTCATTATAACAAATGCATTTCATATTACACAGAGCACATTATATCTGAGTAAACTAACTTCTGTATGTATACGCAGTTCTATCGCAGAAGAGATAAAACGCAGTCTTCATCCATGGCTCCGCGAAAAGCATCAAAAGTGAATGTTGAGGTTTCAGGACAAGGCTTAGACAATGTCTCTAATACTTCGTCCCGAAGTATCAACTCAGTCCCGAATTGGTCATATGTTTCAGATATTCTGCAAGAAGAATTGGTGGATTATTCTGACGACTCCGACGACAACGAAAAAGATGATATAACCACCAAGTACAAAATAGTCGTCCAATCCGGAATGCACAGAGTAGCAGCCAGGCCGTGGTTGCTTCCATATTTTGATATGGTCCGATGGGCATTGGACCATGTGGACATACCGACCAGAACTATCATGAACGAGCAGAGAGTCACCATCGGGACTTTCAGGCCGGAGCATCTGCAAACCATGTATAAGCTTACCCCGACATCCGACCACACATATGGCATTGATTTCTTGGACGAGTTGAAGGAAAAGGAAGAAAGAGATTTGGCCGATATCTCTCAGATGACTATGGTGGATATAGTCCAAGTAGATAAATGCATGATTAAACCCAGCGCGCGATTATGCGCCATCGACATCATAGATGGACAAATGGAAGACAGGCTACAGCAGTTAGCACGAGAATGTTAGTTCTTTGAAGCCAGCTGTCAAGCAGAACCGTCGCGGCTAATATCTTAGCTGGTTGAAATATGTGTCGCTTGTACGGAGCCCGCGCGATGACAAACGTCTAGAACCAAGTGAAGACAGAGAAGGAGAAATGGAGCGATTGCTCTCCTCCTTGTCATAATCGAAATTTTGTGACTATTGAGATTCTATCTTATTTGTAAAATCGTATAAATATACCACGGAAAGAAATAAACAAGGCTGGACCTTTTTGTGTCGATTGTAACAGAGTTTTTTACTTTTGAGAGTTAATACAAGCAAATCTGAAGATTCTCAATTCCATCACGACTGTGTTACAAGTTTGTTTCCTTGTATCTCATATTTCATTTCATTTCATATTCCTAATTGATGTGCTTCCTTATAATTTAGTACGACCACTACTATAGCGAATGAATTTTGGTTTTCTGTAATTGTTTGCTATTTTTCCTCTGTACCAGCTATCAGCGGGTGTAAGACCAGTCTACATTTTCAGAATTCTATACATATTCTCTGCTACATCGGTTATTTCCTTACAATATCCTATTCTATTTATATGTGAGATTCTCCCCTGGTAGGAGCCTTACACTATAGACAGCTAAATGTTTTTCTCCCACCTCACACCTTTTATTAAAATATAATACAGTTATGGGAAAGAACCTTTGATTTGCATCCCTATTTTATTCCTAAAATCGCAAATTCTCTTTTATACGACCAAATTGAGACAACACTTAATCTCTCTCTGAAGTTTTTCCCACTTTTACTGTTCCTCCATGACTGTCCCTGCACCAACACAGCCTAATATCGAACCCGGACTATCGAACCAAACGCACATTGCCTTAAACATTTTCGACACAATTCTTAAAATGACTACTAACCAGGTCAAACTTGAACATTCATGGGCAGCCATTGAACAAGATATAACTATCCAGGAACAGTTGGAAGCTAGACAACACCAACATAGAAATCTTCCCTAGTTTCCTTTGTCGAAGGTTGACGTTTCTCTCTTCTCCATCTTTTACCCACTTTCGGATGCCTTGACACTGTACTTATAAGCCTTAAGTACAGACTCAGGAACAACATCTTTCTGGCGCCGTTGCCGGGGACCGAAGTTACGAAATCTTTTTCCCTAGGAAAATGACATTTGTTTTTCATTGAAAGTGTTACCCTTTGATAGTGAACAAAGAGTACACACCTTTTAAGGCTTTCTAATCTTTCACTTGGTGACTCCACTGATAATAAACTGGCATCCGGTCGAAGGAATACCAGACAAAACCCGGATGGTAAGAAGATTACGCTCGTTACCGATCCCGAAAAGATTCTAAAGGCGAGAGGCTCTTTTAAGCCAACCGCTATAGTTTACAAACTTAAAACCCCATCACTAAAGACTAAGAGTCCTTTCAAACCCTCAACTTCCCTCAGTCCTCTCTTTGATGCTAAAGATTCAACACCAAGCTGCTCCGAGGTTAGGAGTGAGATTTGTCCGACGATCCCCTTAGTACACAAAGGAAAGGGCCCTCTTGAAAGTTCGCCGACAGTTGACATATCAAATTTCCTTTAGTTAAATTTCCTGACCTCACCAAATTCAGAAGAGTGTGTTACACACTCGGTTTCCACACCCATCGGTTCTCCTGATTTCATCTCTTGCAAATCCGAGGAACCGAGTCCTCGTGTTCCTTATCTTTCCTCTTCGGATTTTCCTCTTCGCGAAGAAAACAAAGAGTCACTTTTAATTTTCCAAAACCCCCTTTATAACTTTCCACAAAAAACAATGGCAGCTGCCGGAGGAGGAGGTGGAGGGTTTGTAGGAGGAGGTGGAGGGTTTATCGGAGGAGGAGGGGGAGGAGTCCCTCTAGGAGGAGTTGGAGGCCAAGGGCCTGCCCCCCCTCCTAGAGTTTTCGTGAAAGTTGCAGCCAGATATGCTCCCTTAGTATTGCATGTCCCTCTACACGACCTTCCCGAGAATTACATAAAAAATTTACCGAAGTTCACCGGGGAAGGGGATCTGATCGCGATTGAACATATTAATTTCTTCGATCAATTCGACGATATCCTGGGTATCAAACATGAGGACGTATACTCGAGACTTCTTGTCCAAACCTTCGAAGGCCAGGTCCGAACTTGGTTTCGAAGCTTACCTGCAGCATCGATCTTGTCTTATGATGCTTTGGAAGATGCTTTCCTCAGACAATGGGGCGAGAGAAAAGACCATCTATATTATTTAACCAAATTTGGGTCTTTAAGGAAAAAGAACTCAGAATCAGTCATGGAATTTATTCAAAGATTCAACAAACTGTATAATAAGATCCCAGCTGAGGTTAAACTGTCCCAACCCGCGGACTAAGTGACTTTCGTCGGATCTTTCGAACCGGATTTTGCACTCCTTTTGTGAGAAAGAAGGGGATCCACCCTAAACCGAATGCAGGACGATGCGGTAGAAATAGAGTCTAATATGATGGCTTCGGTTAAGCTTAAAGCTAAATTAGAAATAGGAAACCGAGAGACCAAACGCTTTAGAGAACAAGCAGGTCCTTCAAGGTCTAATAGATCCGCAGATGATAGGGTGGACGATATGGCTAGAGTGATTAAAGAATTGTTAAATAAAATATCCAGAATGGAGCTCGAACAGGCCAAAGATGACTCTTTCCCCAAAAAGGAGTTCAAGAGGAACCCCAACCCCTCGAACCAACAAAGACAAATAAAAAATGAAGATCAAAAAATACAAGCTCCCTTAAAAAATGAAAATTTTATAGGAGCGAATGATTTTCAAGACTTTGGAGATTCGGATAACGATGTCACAAACTTCGGTGATGACTGCACTCAACCATATATGACTCGAGAAGACTATGAAAAATCTCTAAACACGCAACAATCGTCGAATAAGGGTGAAGAATGTGATCACACTGATCTCTACGAATCTCAACCAAAAACTGAGATGATAATGATTGAGTTTCAACCAAAGTACAACTTAAGATCTAAGAGTAAGCCCACCTCAACTACTCAACCCAAGAAAATCCTTCAAAGAGGTCAAGCTTATGATCCTCCTTCGGAAGAGACCTTATTACCCAACAATAAAACTAAAGTAGTAAGCACTCAGGAGTCTGAGGTGGAAAAATTTGAAACCCAAACACAAGAAAC
Source organism: Picea mariana (assembly GCA_032191745.1). NCBI lineage: Eukaryota > Viridiplantae > Streptophyta > Pinopsida > Pinales > Pinaceae > Picea > Picea mariana. The sequence continues at coordinate 263,236 of JASDQU010014286.1, read as the reverse complement.
CAAACCAGTAAATAAAGTTATGTCTTCAACCAGGACCATGAGTGATAAAGCGGTCCAGACAAATAAGTCGGAAAGGAAGAATTCGTAAGTCTCAACCAAAGAAACAGACAAGGTGAGCGGATCTTTCAGTTTTGAATATGAGATAAATAAAATTAAGATATCCATCCCTTTGGTAGAATTGGCAAAAAACCCCGTTTATCGGACGCAGATTACCAAAGTGATGGGCGTCTCTGAGCTAGAAAGCTAGTCTGATGTTTTAAACCTGGAAGATGACAAACCTAAAATCACTTTTGGTCCCCATTTTGAAGGGGCCAAAGACACCATTGCTCCCTTTTATATCACTCTGAATGTGTATGATCAAGTGCTACACAATTGCATGTTAGACTCCGGAGACTCCCATAACGTTATGCCCAAGATTATTATGGACAAGTTGGGTCTCTAGATCACCAGACCTTATGGAGATGTGTACTCTTTTGACTCAAGAAGGGTTAAGTGTATGGGGATGATAAAAGATCTGGTAGTTACCCTGGCACAGGTCCCGGTTAAGAGTATCCTAATGGATGTGGTTATCGCAGATATTCCCCCTAAGTATGGCTTACTGTTATCTAGGTCATGGGGAGCCAAGTTGGGGGGTTCTCTTCAGTTGGACATGACGTTTGCCACAATTCCTGTGTTTGGTGGTCATTTCACTCGGTTGTACAGAGAAACAAGATTATCATATATAGTGAGTGACCCTCAAAACCCAAACAATTTCCCTATTTACATTGTGGACCAAGATCTGGGAAATTGTATCTTGTCTTTTGATGATGGTTTAGATGGTTGTCTGGAAGAAAACAATATAGAGCGAGAAGAATCAGATTACTTGACAGAAGATCTGTGTAACACTGGTGTCTATAAAATGTATTTTGACGGTGCTTCATCTTCTGAAGGGGCAGGTGTAAGAGTTATTTTAGAGGCTCCTAGAGGTAAGTTCGTTGTTCCTTTTTCCTATCGACTACAGTGGGACATAGATTACACTAACAACGTATGCGAATATGAAGCGTTGATATTAGGATTAGAGGCTGCCAAAAAGCTAAATATAAGTAACTTGGAGGTATATGGTGATGCAAAGTTAATAGTCAAACAAATAAACTGAAAGTACCTAGCCAAGCATCCCAGACTAAGAAAATACAGAAATTGTGCTTGGGATCTCATGGAAAACTTTTTCTCATCTGTAAATGTCCATTTTATCCCTCGCGCAGAGAATCTACATGCTGATGCATTAGCAAAGGCAGATTCAACCTTTTCTCCTCCCACGACTTTCAAATTGAAGTATCACATTGAAATCAGATACAAACCCTCTATACCAGACAATATCCGACACTGGCAGGTCTTTGAAGATGACGAACAAATTAAGAAATTACTTGCAGCAATGGGTGAGTTCTCTAAAACTCATGTAGACCAAGAGAATCAAAATGACCCGATGTGGATCATGCAAGAAGGGGAAGATCCTAAAACCTTCCGAGAAAAAAATTGTGGATCATCATATGCTGGTCCTTAAAAACAACCAGATTCCGAAAGGATTAATTCCTTTAGAAAGACTTTTTAATCAGAACGACGTACCTGTAAAATCCACTTTGCATCCCCAACCAGAAGAAGTGGAGGACTGTGATATAGGAACTGAAAAAAAATCCAGGGTGGTAAAAATATCCAAGTTCCTCCCTCCCAAAATGAAAGTTAAGTATAAAGACTTACTCAGACAGTATAAAAATGTTTTCGCCTGGTCTTACGATGAGCTAAGAACGTATGACACTTCCATAATTGATCACAAGATACCTTTGAAGCCTAGGGTCAAACCGTTTAGAAAAAAGCTTAGACAGATTAACCCCATTTTGTTACCTGTGATCGAAAAAGAAGTTAAGAAACTTTTATACACGAAAATAATCGTACCTCTGAGATACTCGGATTGGGTAGAAAACCTAGTCCCGGTCAGGAAAAAGAGTGGGGAAATCAAACTGTGTGTGGATTTCTGAAACTTAAATAAGTCGTCTCTCAAGGACAATTATCCGCTGCCCAAAATGGACCATGTGTTAGAAAAAGTTGTTGGAGCAAACCGAATGTCTATGATAGATGGGTTCTCTGGTTATAATCAAATCGCCATGAATGAACAAGACAGGAAAAAAACTGTTTTCACCACACCATGGGGTACATTTATGTATGACAAAATGCCTTTTGGTTTGATGAATGCAGGGGCTACATTCCAATGCGCTATGGACATCGCTTTCATAGGAGAAAGGGACAAGTTCGTAGTCATTTACCTCGACGATTTGACGGTTTTCTCTAAAACCGATGAAGAACACTTGATCCATCTTAAACAGACTTTCAAAAAATACCACAGATTTGATCTATCTTTGAACCCAAAGAAATCACATTTCACTATGCGGGAAGGTAAGATTTTGGGCCATATCGTATCTAGGGATGGAATCAGGATTGATCCTAAGAGGATTGAAGCAATAGATACTATAAATATTCCCAGAAGTATAAAAGAGATTCAATCTTTCTTAGGAAGAATAAATTTTTTACGAAGGTTTATCCCCAATTTCGCTGAGATTGTCAAATTGATCACAGGGATGTTGAAGAAGGACAACGGAGTAAATTGGACAACCGAGGCCAGAGCATCGTTCGCACATATTAAAAAAATCATAAGCGAGGCACCAGTGTTAGCAAGCCCAGACTATCTAAAAGATTTTCTTATCTTCTCATTTGCCTCAGAACACACTATCGTCGCGGTGCTCCTACAAAAGAATGAAGAAGGATTCGAACAACCAATCGTGTTTTTTAGCAAGAGCCTTAGAGACGTAGAACTGAAGTATGACATAATAGAAAAACAGGCGTACGCAATGGTAAAAGCACTAAAGGCATTCAGAACTTATGTACTACATTCAAAGATAATCGCATATGTTCCTACCAGTTCTGTGAAAGATATATTGGTACAGCCAGACAGTGATGGAAAAAGAGGGAAATGGCTCGCTAAAATCCAAGAATTTGATCTAGAAGTTAAACCGACCAAATTGATAAAAGGGCAAGGCCTGGCCAAACTCTTAGTTGAGTCAAATTTCAGAGCCCTTGATATCAATTGCCTGCAGGAAAGCGACGGAGACATAGACCTAAACGAGTTGAATGAAGAAATAAGTCCAAACAAGATCGAAGAGAAGTTTTTATCATCGGGCTAGTACAGAGACATAGTGTCATACCTGCTAACCCTAAAATGCCCAAATGAACTATCACCATCTAAAGCCAGAACTTTAAAACTCCATGCAGTTAAATATTGTATTGCCGAAAGTCAGCTATATTAGAAAGATCCACTCGGTTTCCTATTAGTCTGTTTAGTTGAATTGGAAACTCAGCAGGTTATAGATGAATTTCATGAGGGAGTCTGTCGGGGACATCATGCATAGAGAGCTACAGCTTACAAGATCTTGAGGGCTGGGTGCTACTGGCCGAAACTCTTTTCGGACGTCAATGCCAAAGTGCGTGCCTACAACCCTTGTCAACTATTCACAGGTAAACAGAATCTCTCGGCACTGCCTCTAGTTCCAGTCAAAGCTGAAGCCCCATTTCAGCAATGGGGTCTAGAATTCATAGGCAAGATTATTCCCCATTCCAGTGCTCAACATAAGTGGATCTTAACAGCGACAGATTATTTTACTAAGTGGGTGGAAGCCATTCCAACAAAAAGGGCAACAGACTCGGTGGTAATCGATTTCTTGGAAGATAATATTTTGTCAATATTCGGTTGTCCCCGAAAGATAGTTACTGAAAATGCACAGGCCTTTAAATATATGGCTATGATTAGCTTATGTCAAAAGTATAACATCGTTCTTGGCCATTCCACAACATATTACCCTCAGGGGAACAGATTGGCTGAGTCATCTAACAAGAGCCTGGTAAATATAATCAAGAAAGTATTGGATGAAAATAAAAGGTCTTGACATGTGCACTTAAAATACGCATTATGGGCAAACCGCATCAACACTAAAAGGTCTATCGGCATTTCGCTATTTCAAATGGTCTATGGGATAGATGTTGTTCTACCTATAAACCTAGCGCTACCAGTGATGAAGTTATGGCAGGATCAAAACGAAGAACCCAATCATGTAACCAGGAGAATTAATCAGCTAATTGAGTTTCAACAACATAGAGTCGAAGTTGATGAAAGGATGCAGAAGTACCAAGATGACATGAAAGCATTGTTCGACCTCAAAGCAAAGGACAGAGAATTCCTTCCAGGTGATTTAGTGCTAAGATGGGATGCAAGAAAGGAAGAAGTAGTGAAGCATGGTAAATTTGACCACCTCTGGTATGGACCATTCAGGGTCTCGGCTCCAGAAGGAAAAAATTCCTTCCTACTGGAAAATATAGACGGAGAATTCCTCAACGCCCCTGTCAACGGGCGGTATCTAAAGCATTACATGACGTAACAGTCGCCAGATTCAATATATATATATATATATATATATATATATATATTTGTGTACATATATGTATTTTCATTTAAACATTTCTTTTGATTTTTTTTTTTTTCGTTCATGAACTTTCGACACATTTCGAATAAGATTCGTATTTGCTTTTTACAGGATTCCAGCTGCATACGAAACAAGCAGGAAAAGTGATCTAAAAGTCAGTGTCAGAAATAAATCAGCATTAAACAGGTGATACCTAAAGTAGTTTCATAATGCTCAAAGAAAGTGGAATGAAAAGGTAAAGATGAGATTTCTCAAAATACATGTTATTAAAGACAGTTAAAGAAAACCGAGGTAACGCCATTCAAACCGCAATATCAGCTGAATTGATAGATAACAAAGCTGTTTCTTGGTTTGATAATCTTTGAAAAAATTAAAACAATTTAAACAATTCACTCAATCTAAAAACAGTCAGTCGAAGTAAATTATCCCCGAAAAAATCTACAAGAGTCAGTCTTGAATTGTTTGACCTCTGTATTTTCAGTCAGTAAATCGCTACCTGGCATCCTTTCTATCTTTGGGTTTAACTTTTAACAAGTCACCATCTTTCCATTTCATTACGAAGGGATAAAAGTTTTCGTTTCAACCTCGTGAGTTTCAAAACAGATTGTGGAAAGAAAGCGAGTCTTCACAACTACTCGATCCCCTATTAAGCAAAGGAACGTTTAGAGTGATTCTAACTTTCCTAGGTTTTTCAACGACATCGGAGGATTGAAGCTTTCTCAAATGGGATGCCCTTAAAAATTTATTTTCCTTTTTCTCCCTAAGAACGAATATGTTGTGAAGGTCAAGGGAAGGTTGGTACCGAGTAATTAAAGTAAGTTGACAGACCTATAATGCAAAATATTACACAGATATCAACCCTGATACAAATTGATTGCCCCCATCTTCGCGCTCTAAAAAGTAAATTATAAGACAGGTTGTTGGCAACAGAAGTCACTCCTGGATTGCTTGCAAGAGCAGAGCTCGACGCCCATCAGTTTTATGTCACAGTGGTTTATAAATGGGGTGACCGAATGGAAGCCAACTCAAAACAATATCATTCCAACTCCGAAACTAGGCTAAGCATGCATGAGTGAGTGAGGTCTTATATAAACTTCAGACAGTGAGTTGTAGTATATGGTGAGGAAGGTGGAAGACTTATATAAGAGAAAAGCAGAGGTCTGGTACTAACATCAGGTTACTAACAGACTGTAGAAGAAGACGTTTGAAGGCGATATCATCTTACATTCAAACGCAAAACCAGAGAATGCAATCATACAACAATGAACCTTTCATCATAACACAACTGCAATGATCCGCGAGAATCAGTCAATCACGAACTCTCTGGTATGAGAGGAAAATACAGACAAGATAGGAAAACTGCTTGTCATAAAACAAGAAATCTCAAATACAAATGCATACCCAAAAAACTAGAATATCTGTTAAAACTTTACAGTAGGGAGCTCTGCTCTACCATTGATAGATACAAAAATGGCGAAAACGCCTACATATACTCAAAGTAACCCCAGCAACAAAATAAAGACGTTGCATTAAGAGCTTTGCGTCTGCATGGCTTCTGACAACCTGCACCTGCAGTCTCTGAGGGATCGTGTACCTATGGCAGACGCAATCAGACTTCTGACAGCTTCATGGGTGAATTTACATGCCTTTAATTCGTCACCGGACCTTCCCATTATGGCGGAGGTGATGTCTAAACACCACCAACTACTTCAATAACTGCTTCATTGGGATTGAGGATGGCCCGGCCAACTCGGCACTTCTGTGATATGGAAAACTCCTCGCACTGCCACCTGGAATAACTGAACACCTTGACGAATAGGCGTGGAGGCCAGTGCAAAGGATGGGGCGCATTACGGGAGTGGTGGTGCCAAGACTATGAGGGTGAGACAAGAAGTGACGAAGTGTGGGAGATGTGGCAAGGGAAATCATGTGGTGGAAGGTAATAAGTGAAAGGAGGTAGTAGGTGGAATGTGATGGGCACGATAAGGCCGACGTGGAAGTGAGCGAGATAAAAGACGAATGGTGAGTGGATGATGAGGTGGAGGAAGAAACCACATGGATTAGAAGAAGGAAGGTGGACAGACGTCGGAGGATGAGGAAGGGCTAAAGGGAGCGAGCCCCATCGTATGTCCAGGGAGAGAACAGATGGCAAGGGGAAGGATGGTACAAAGATGACACGACAAGAAAAGGGGGGCCCACGTGAGTTAAAAAGCAGAGCAGCTGAGAAGGATGA
>JASDQU010014286.1:219388-238113 GCA_032191745.1 Picea mariana | reverse complement strand
AAAGAAACATGTGATCTGTATTAGCATAGAAGGTCTGAGTACAAAAAGAGTATTCCTCTATCTAGAATCGAACCTTTGATCAAACTGAGTTCCTAGGCTTTATAGACTTTACAAACAGTTTTCAGATCCTCAAAACATGGATCAAATCAACTAAAAATAGCAAGTCAAAATTCAGTTGCCAAATATGTGGGATAATCCCCAAGAATGAGGTCAATCCCGGATTTCATGATCTCTTTCTCTTGTTGATTGTTGGTGAAGTGAAGCACAGCCTCCCAAGGCTGACTAGTGACTCTTCCAAGAGGCAAAATTCGAATTTGCTGAGGTGGAAGAATGTCTTGATTTTCTGTTCAACATAAATTGTCCATATCCTTTGAAATATCTTCTTTCCTCATAATATGTCAAAAATAACTCCTGTGCTGGACTTGATAATTCATGTGACATGCATTGGAAAAGGTCCCAAACCTTTTCATATCAAAAATCCCTGATCTGTGCAAAAAATTATTCGAATTCTGGAAAAACGGACTTTCGGTGGTTGACTGGAACATTTCCTAGATAATTTAACCACCGAAAGTCAGAATTTTCAGAAAAAACTGCCTTTGGGAAAAATCAATTTTCTCAACCATGGAATATCCGTTTCACACGTTCCAATAGTCGATCGACATGTACAGATCGTAGGCTTTCCAATGGTACAATCAGATTTGGATTTGGAACTAGGGAATATAGTCAAAATTTCCCTACAAGATTAGGCATATTTCCTTCAAAAATGCTGGTGCGTTTTTGAGAGTTAACAGAATCAATAACTAAACCACCCAAAAGATAGCCAATAACTAGTAGATTAATTATGGTGAATTTTAGTGGTAGAAAATTCAGTAAACAATGAAAGGAAGATGAGTTTGTTGTGGCCCTACTTGTTGTAATGTTAATTTTATAATAGAAATGAGATTACTTAGGAAATCAAGACACCCCTAGGGCACAAGAAATCTTATAACGTGTAGAATTAAATCCAACTTGAACAATTGCAGTATCTCAAGAAATCATATATACCAATGCATGGATTTTCAATCTCCAATGCAAGTAGATTAGTGTCTTATCTATTGGGTTATGGAGTCTTTGGTATATGAGCTAGGGTTTGTTACTCGCTAGATCAAACAAAACCTTAGAAAGGTAGATCTACAAGGGTGTAAGCCCTTTTACTCCTTGTAGCAACCTTTTCAAAGTAGCTTCTTTCAATGACAATTAAGATATACCTTAATGGAGGGTGTATGCCCTTATACTACTCCAAGGATTTAGAAAAATTAACCTTGAAACAAGAAGAAACAACACAATTATGCAGAAATTCCTTACCAATTCCAAGAGATAGCATGAAAAACCCTTCTTTATCAAAAATATTCCACCACATTACCAAGAAACAAGCATCCAAGAGATAGTGCCTATCCTTTTCCTCCAATAAACAAGTAAAATCATCCACAATTGCTCCAAAGAGAGATAAAGTGATTTACTTAAGTAGGGTGAAAATTTCAGCCAAGAGAGTATGTAATTCTCAAAACCATGATTATAAAATGAGAGTGAGATGACCTTGTGGTCATCTAACCCTAATTTGTCCACTTTAATTTTTCAACAACCAAATAAAATAGGGTTGACCCGCTAATTTATGTTTACACTTTGCAAAAATGAAATGACATTAAATTAAAATCCCCTAAGGTGTGACGTCATGCCCTAAAGGGTGATGTAAGACCTCCACGAGAAATGTCGATCCTCTAGGTGAAAGTCATTAGGCCTCCAAAGTACATGTCTCACCTCATCATATACTAGGGTGATAAGCAATGCATCTCTCTCCATCAAATCACATCACATTACCATCATGACCATCAAACCCCATCAAGAAAGATGACTTCAAGGGATAGGGTATGACGTCCTAGGCCTCCCAAGGCTAACGTTCAAGTGCAAGGGGCCTCAATGTGATCATATCATGTTGTCCAAGTGCCTCCAAAGGCCACTTTCATCTTCCCAAATGTGCAATGAGTGAGGGGGCGCACCATCCAACCTATGGGCTTCAAGCCCCTATGAAGGTCCAAGTAACCTACTTCCTTCATTGAAAAGATTTCACCTTGCAAGGTCCTACAAAGACAAACAAGTACACCCTACAAGATTCCACAAGTCACATGTATCATTTAATAAAAGAACCACCCAAACATGTGCATAAAATTCCCCCTTTTCAAAATAAACAAATGCTCAAATACCTTATACAACTTGTCAAATTTAAGTATGGGGGGGTTGTCATGGTGCCCTATTGGGTATATCATTCCCCAAGTCAATGAGTGTTTACCAGCAAGACTCTCTCTAAGTCATGTAAAAGAGTATGAGGTGGATGAGGATATGAATTTTGGGCATGGGGTTTCTTTACATACAAAGGCTCATATTGTCTCGTTTATGGATGCCTTTGTAGAGAGTGTGTTGCATCCTCATTTCCAATGCAACCTTTTTCCAATCACTTAGTTTTCCATTAATTGATTAGGGTCCAAAGCATTGAGTGTTATGTGCAATGGAAAGTAAGGAGGACTGCAATGCCACTTGAAGATAGGAACACATACGGTTTCATGTGCAAGGAAAGTAAAGGACACTACAAAATGCATTCCCTCAACAAGTGGAACATTGATTAATTATATGTTTTATTTCATAGGTCCTTGATTTTTATGGAGAAGTATTTCATTTCTCTCAAGACCTTAGGGCGAGCATCTAGAGGATAATATATGGCTTATATCATTTTCCATCGACAATCCTCTGGGCATGTAGCCCCTTCTTCCCATTAAATGAGGTACAAATCCTTCTTGGGTCAATATGCCTAAAAACCCAAAATATGAGGAAATGAAAGGGAAGAAGTGTGGAAAGTGATAAGTATGTGTGGGAATGGTATGATGACCTTTAAGGATACCCCCTAGTATCAACCCTTTTCCCGAGGGTTTCCCACTTACTAGGACATGTCAACCACCAAGGTGAAATGAGGAAAAATGCATAATTTCCAAGGAAACATTTTCAAAATCAAGAAAGGACCTTTTGCAACATGTTCAAATGATTCAATTATTAAAATGACACTTACCACGAGACCAGACTTGTTACCTCATGGAGCAAGACCTGTTGTCCTCCGAGGGCCAAGCTGGTGTGGTGGATGTTATTGCTACCAATAAGTGGTGACGTGTGACTATAGAAGGGGCTTTGTCTGCTCATATGGCTCTCGACACTCCATGTCTACAACCTGCGGGCCTTGATACATCATCTCCTTAGTTACCCCTAGAAGTGGTGGGTAACATCTAACTCCTACTTGGGGACATGTGCTCATCATAGAGGACATGAGAATCTCAACATCTCCTAGTTATACATGTGCCTACACACACTTAAACAAACATGTTGGATATTGAAGGTGGCACACTGACCTCTTTATTCATATGGTCAAAATTTTCAAAAATCCAACTATGCATTACAATTTTTTTTTTACATTTTTTCAAAAGTTTATTGTTAACATGTAATATGATTCAAGAAAATTTAGTAAATCAACAATGCATACATGCAAATAAAGCAATATGTAAATAAAATATGAACATGCAAATCCTAATAAATGCAGCTAAACTATCATGAACACACAAATGCAAATACAAGAAATAAAATGACCTACCTACTTACCTAGGGCCAAGGCCTTGAAATCAAACCTTAAGGATGTCAAGTGAAATCATACAACCAATGCAACCAATTGATCATCGCATCAAGGAACACCCCTTGTGCTTAATTACATAATACAACAAGCATAAGTCAAGCAAATAATAATCATGAGCATAAATATGCATGTGATCAAACATAGAAAGAAACTCATTGTTGGTTATTAATCTCTCTTCCTACTCTTGGGCTGACCCAGGTTCATATCTGAACAGGTTTCCAACAAAACCCTCTAAAACTATCACCCCCCCTAGTAAACCAGAAGGCAACGCAACACAAAATATGTATTTTGCAGTCTCACCTGAGATATTTCTATGGGTGACTGCAATGCTCAGATGCTTTCATTCTAGGAAAGAGCGGGGATCTGAGATTGTAACTGATCTTTCTCAAGCCTTAGACTGATTACTCAATCTATTATTATTAATATTCATTCATCTATTAAGCCTATGAATCCATTCTAACAGACCTAACATAAGCATTCATTCATCCATTCATATTCTAAATAATGACAGAAAGTAAATACACAATAAACAACACACATGACACAGGTGTTACCATGGTTCACCCCCTCCTGAGCTACGCCCACAAAGATCTCACTTCTTAGGCTATTTTATTTATATTTATGCAATATATGGCACCGCACGCACTACAATTTCGATCATACAATCACGAAACAAGTTCCACAATCCTCTCTGAGTCTGAATAGATCGCATCAGGCTTCTCAGCCTGCGATCTAACCCTCAATATCTAACCACTTGACTCTCCTATAGCTAAAAAACTTACAGAAGTATATCATATCTTACAATCGTTCTCCTAACTGAACATAACTAAATTCAGTAACCTCAACCTCGACCTCCTAGGTACTTATTTAATATAATTTACATCTTATCAATCGTTACAATCTCTTACAAAAACCCTAACCCTAGCATGGTTAGGTTTTTCTGCATGCACGCCGTGCATGCTTTCCTCCTTTTCATGCGGCTTTTCCTCGCACCTGTTGTTTTTCCTACCAGCTGTCTTTTTCCAAATTAAGCTTTACTTTCCAAAAATGGACTTTTCCTCAAAATTGGCCTGTGCCCAACAAGCCCCCAAAACTGACATGTGGCTCATCTCAAGCCACATAGGCAGTCCATGCTCCCTCAACAACCTATGATAGGATGTGGAACTTGTCTGCAAGTTCCCTTCCTCTTGCCTGGAACTGTGCGGCCTTCTTTGCGAGTGCTTCTAATGCTTGCGATGTGATCTCCTCCTAGATCATTGTTGTGCACTTTGTCTGTGTTTGCGCCGTGTTCTTATTCTCCTCCTCCAAATGCACGATCATCTACGCTTCTTCTCTTGAAGGAATTCCATCTACTCTTGTATTTCCTACTTCTGCATCTCCACTACTTTTAATTGTGTCTGCATATTCTTCATATCCTGCGTTCCTTTCAGACGATCTGTGATACTAATTGTCTTCTTCCTCTGCTTGAGGTCTTGTATTGTTGCGCTTACTTTTCCATCTTCCTGGTCCCACTACTAGACCTACTCGTCTTCTTCCAACGTTGTCCAAATTTGCATTGCTCTGTCAAACAATCCTGTTGTTGCACTAACTTGTTTTTCCATCTAATCAATTTTTCTTGCAACTTCTTGTTTCCTATCCTACTTCACCTTTGGGGGAGTCGTGGGGTTGATTTTTTCTTTTAATTCCTCAATATCTTGTTGGTACTGATCGATTTTATGTACAATACGGTCGATCTTCTCCAATGTAATTCGCTTTACTACTTGTGTGTTGCTTGGGATCTGGTCGCATGTCATTGTTAATCCCTACTCTAATCTATCTACATGTTCTTTCTCGTCTTCTTTTTCTGTAGTTAACTGGTTGCATGTGATCTGGAGCATCTCTGCAACCCCTCTTCCCACCTCTATATTTGTGGCATTTGCACGGGCTCTAGATTGTACTTCCTACATGACAGTGGCTTGCAGCCTGTATAAAGCCTTTGTTGGAATGTGTGCCATCACCATCTCAAGTTGTTCTACTTCTTCCTTGGGTTTCTGCATTGTCTCCTAGTCGAATCTAATCATTTGACATGTCATGGTGAATGTTTCCCTACCATGTACAACAAAATTCATAGTCTCTTTGCCCTCTTTCAGTGCGATTGACCTATGTGTCTTCTCTTGTGGCTGCGCAGTGGCCTGTGATTCTTCTCGGCTCCGTAGTTGTTGAATGTTGTCATGTACCTCTAGGAGCTTAGCCATAGTCTCTTCCCTCTGCGCCACTGCAGTCCTGACCCCTTCCTCACTCCTATATTGGAACTTATCTATGATGAGCTCTGCATCATCCCATGTGAGGGTGATGTCGGGGTCCTTTGTTTTGTACTTCCTTTTCTTGCTCATGTTTTTTCCCTATGCGATATTTCTTGTCATATGTGAGGGTTGTGCCTCTGTTGTTGTTCCTTGGCCTATTTCCTTTGGAGCTTGTGTTGTCTCTGTTTTCCCAGTGCATGGTTGAATTCCTATTCTTTTTTTTTAGGGTGTTCTCCTCGGTCTTTTTGGTACTACGCTACTGCACTTGGTAGGGTTCGTGTTGTGGTTGTCCTGGTGTTATCGACCGAACTACCTGTTCAAGCTAATGAACCTTCTTCGATCATCTCTTTGGACTTGGAGGAATGCATCGTGCATGTCCTCATGGTTGGTTTTGCTATTGGTAGTTTCCACTGCGCGGGCCAATCCTTGATAATCCACTCCACCTCTACCCTGGTTATGCAATATTGCATCTTCAACCATGCCTTTTTGGGATCCCTCACGGCTTGGATCCATATGTGATGCCAGCATGCCTTGAATTTAGTTATCCATTATGTCTCTTGCGCTACCTCCATAGGTATGCACCATACGTTTGTTGTGCACTGCTAGATTTCTTCTAACAGCATGGAAAACACAATGTTTTTTTCCTATTTCATCTTGTTATCTTTCGCTTGCTAGAGAGACTCGTACCTGACTGCATAACACTTCCCTACCCTGTCCAAGAATGTTGAGAACTTAGGCTCCTACCACCCTACGAGAGATATCAATATTATCAACCAAGAGTAATGGAACTTGGTTCCATTGTTGATCCAGATGGGATTTCGGTGGCCTCCCACCTATTCCAACTGGCTCATTTAGTCAGTTTTCCAGTTCAACAGTTTTTTCCTAATTTTTGGGTCCCTGACTTCCGAGATTGTTTTGAGACCTTAAACAACGTTTTTATGGCTCACCAGAGTCAATGTGTTTAAGGATTGTTACAAGAAACATGTGTATTTCTCATATAGACCTTTCCAACAGGTTATCGTGCACCTAAAATGGAGATTGTATGCAAAATTTATGACCCCTGGAAGTTGATGTACTAACTTACCCAAATGAGGCCCATGTGACTTTTGGCGCTTCATCTCCTAGGGTTAGGTTTTTGGATGTCTAGGATTTTTTACATTCTTATTTATTGTAAAAATTCCTTGAGAGCCTCATTGTAATCATCTTCTGGTGAATGATCCCAGCGATCACATCTCTTCTCAGAGATAAGACGCCACCATTCTAGCAAGATTGTTTTCCGCTGCATTTTACAGTTTCAGCTTATTTCCTTATAGAATAGAAACCATTTTTACTGTATATCTCTTATTTTGTGTTAAGCATATTTTGATATTAATATGTATTCATTTTGTTCTTCTCATAAAATCTAGATCAGTGGTATTAGAGCGGTCTTCTCCTTATCATTCTTAATGCATGTCCCCAATGAGGTCAGGGTACAAAGAATTGGGTCTCGAGCTTGTTTCTCTTGAGGGAAAAAACTATTGCACGCCCATACGACCTCTCATGGCAGGAGAAAAGAAAGATGAAAGGACATGAGATCCCTTTAAAATGTTGCTCGAGGAATCCCTCACGCAACAGAGGAATGAGATGATGGATAGTTTTGCACAAATCCTTCGACGACTACCAACAGACGACACATCTTCCTCAAACGAAGGCGTCGCCCCCTTCAAGGTACAAATCAACTTCAATATTCCTATATTTGAAGGTCATATAGATGCAGATGTTGTAGACAAATGGTTGAATCTACTAGAAGGGTATTTCTTTGTCTATAACTTCTCGAATAGAGAAAAGATTACTTTTGCGCTCCTCAAAGCCATCCCCATGTCAAAGATTTGTGGAAAAATTTATGTGAGCAGAAGGAAACAAAGGAACCCTCATTATTTATAGTCACAATCACCTGGGAGTCCTTCAGAGATGTTATTAAGGAACAATACTACCCTATTGGAAGCTATGATGACCTGTATACAAAATGGACCATACTGCGGCAGGAAAGAGACCAAGCAGTGCCCGAGTTCACAAATATCTTCCATACCTTGCGCACCAAGCTGGGTATCAAATATTTTGAGCGACATATGGTGCTCAAGTATCGCGGTGATATGCATAGATACATCTAGGCCGAAATGGAGTTTCTATACATCTCATCCTTAAGCATGGTCTACCGATATGTCGTCAAAATCGAGCAGAAGCTCAAACAAAAGACGTGGCAATTTGGGCATAGGGACCCCTCACAACAAAAACCAGGAAAGGGCAGCCCCAACCCACAGAACAAAGGACAGATTAAAGACGGACCACCTCGGGACAACCAGCCCAGGCAGCAAGCAAAGAAGGACATTGAAAAGGAAAAGAAAGATATCGAGAAATGGTGTGACTTCCATAAGAGCCTATGACATAACACTGTTGATTGTCGCTCAAAGCAGTCACTGGTGGTTGAGGTTAAAGCATTTGAATCAGATGCAGGTTACAACTCTGAGTCAAAACTAGAAAGGGGGAGACAAATCATTAATGAAGAACCCAGTGCTATCGTTTCTACCACCAAACTCCAGCCCAGTGAACTAGACGAGCCAAAGGAAGGCTAGTGCCTTTTTCATTCATAGATGTGGGTGAAGGGTACCTCATTGTACTTCATTGTTGATAGTGGTAGCCAGAAGAACCTCATCTCAGTAGAGGTTGTCAAGCGATTCTCCTTGCCGACAATGTCACACCCGCATCCCTACACCATCATATGGCTCCGCCAAGGAAGTGACATCTATGTCAGCCAAGAATGTCACTTGTCATATGACACCAAGCCTTTCAAAGATGAGGTGTTGTGTGATGTTTCCCCTCTTGAAGTTGGTAAAGTTTTTTTGGTCCAACCATATTTATGGAAACTCCATGTTGTATATGAGTCTAGGCCTCGCAATTTTATTATTACTTTGAACAATAAATTGTACAGGATACCGAAGGCAATCCCACCTAGTGCTATTTCCTTGATCTCCACCAAGCAATGTAGGAAGGTCATATCTCAGATGGGGAAGTTTTTCTTCTTTGTAATTCGCTCTCAGAATGAGTGAAAGATCACATCCACATCCAGGGTCTCCACGGTTGACCTCTCCACAAAAAAAAACAAGTGGATAAGGTCGTGGAAGTATACTCAGATATCTTCTCCTCACCTATCGGGATACCTCTACACTTTCAAGTCAAGCACCCCATCGATCTGACCCCCGTCACACTGATTCTCAATGGGCTAGTCTATAACCACTCTCTATTAGAGAATGAGGAGATAAAGTGACGAATTCAATAAATGCTCCATAAGGGGCACATCCGTCCCAAGTCATCACCTTGTGGGAGCCCAATTGTGATGGTATAGAAGAAAGATGGAACCTAGCGACTATGCATTGATTACTGAGCCCTAAATAAAATCACAGTAAGAAATTGGTACCTGATTCCCCAAATCGACGACCTCCTTGATCAGCTCACGGGGGCCAAATACTTCAGTAAGATTGATCTGAAGTATGGCTACCACCAGGTCTCAATAGAATAGACAGATGTATGGAATACTGCCTTCAAGTCAAAAGAAGGTCTTTTCGAATGGTTGGTCATTCCCTTTGGCTTGACAAATGCTACAACCACTTTCATGAGGATGATGGGCAATATCCTGCGACCATTCATCAATACTTTTGTAGTGGTTTATCTAGATGACATTATCATTTACAACAAGACTTGGGAAGAACACTTGCAACATATTCAACAGGTTCTACACACCCTGCGACAACACAAGCTATGTGCAAACTTGGAAAAATGCTCCTTCGGCATGGACATGGTCCATTACTTGGGCTACATCATTGATCAACATGGTGTTCATGTGAATCCAGCCAAGATTCATGTCATCCATGAATGGCCAGCCCCAACCACACTCATTGAGCTTCAGAGCTTCTTGGGACTTGCCAATTTCTACTACAGGTTCATGTTGGGATTCTCCCATATTACATGGGCCCTGAGCCAAGTAACCAAAGGTGGTGGTAAGGTGAAATTTGTGTGGGTCTAATTCCAACAATAAGCATTCGATGATTTGAAGCAGCGCTTGTGCTCAGCCCCAGTAATTTCACTACCAGACCTGCATCAACCCTTTAAGATTGAGAAAAATGCTTCAGAATATGATGTGGGTGGCATTCTCACTCAACACGGCCACCTCATGGCCTATAATAGTGAGACACTATCAGATGTTGTTTGTAAGTACCCTACTTATGAAAAATAAATTTACTCCATTGTGCAAGTCTGTTGCCAATAGAGACATTACATTCTTGGGAAGGAGACAGTCATCCACATTGATCATAAGACACTGCAGTTCATGAAGACACAACGCAAATTGCAGAATGATCACCATCGGAAATGGTCCACATACTTGCAGCAATTCCACCTCAACATCAAGTATAAAACAAGAAGCACCAACTGTGCCGTTGATTGCCTCAGTAGACCACCAATCTTGACACTCACCACAGTGTTAGAATCTTGCAGCCATGAGACCTATGGATGGCCCCAACTCTATGAGGTAGATTCAGACTTTTCCACCACCTACCAAATGTTGGGCACAAAAATAGTTGTCACTAATTTCCATCTTCGGGATGTGATGTTGTGATGTCTGGGCCATATCTTTGTTCCATCAAGATAGCAAGCGAAGTTGATCTGGGAATCCCACTACATTTGGGTGATAGGACACTTCGGGGTCGAAAAGACAATTTCAATATTGCAGAAACATTTATACTGGTTGAAACTTTGACAGAAGGTCAGCAAGTATATTAGGTCCTGCACTTCCTCCGCTATTGCCAAACCAACCACTAAGAAACAAGGCTTGTACACCCCTCTGCCTACTCCTGCTAGGCCATTGGAATCCATCTCCATGGACTACATGACGGGCCTTCCATCCACGAAGCGGGGAAATGACTGTGTTTTTGTGGTTTTTGATCACTTTTCTAAGATGGAGATTATGGCCGCCTACAAGAAGAGCATCACAGCAGAGGCCACTGCCAAGATCTTCTTTGAACGTCTATGTACATTTTGGAATCCCACAAACCATTGTCTCATATCGGGATAGTCTATTTCTCAGCACATTTTTCTTAAGCCTCTGGTCACTACTAGACACAAAACTCAACAAATCCATGACCTTCCACCCCCACAAAGATGGCCAAACCGAGGTCGTAAATCGAATGATCGTGCATATCCTATAGATGTATAATTCCAATCACTCTCACACATGGGATGAGATTCTTCGCTATGGCTAGCATAGCTACAACCAAGCCTTGCATAGCTCAACTAGCCACAACCCCTTTTAGGTGGGGTTGGGATTCCAACCATTGGGTCCCATAGATGTTGCACTACCCCTTGCGGTCACCTTAGTTGATTCATCTCCTGCTCCAAATGAAGCTGAAAAAGCCACTCGTTTCATTGAGCGGATCCAACACATCTATTAACAGGTTTAGGATATCCTACATAAGTCCAATGACAGGTACAAGCAGCGCCATGATCAACATCAGGTGCCACATAAGTTTCAGGTGGGAGACAAAGTTTGGTTTTATTTGTAGAAAGAACACCTTATCAAACCCCATCGGAAGCCTCGAACACTCTGTTACGGGTCGTACACCATCACTAAGGCTATGGGTGATAATTGTTTTGAGCTCAACATTCCTCCTTTCCTTGGCCTGAACCCAGTGTTCTACGTGGATATCCTTCGACCTTATTTCCCACCATTATTAGACACCTTAGAGATAGCAGAATAGTTGACACCAACAGAGCTCAACCCTGATTGCATACATCAGAAATCCAGTGATCATATTTTGGACAAATAGGTCAAGGGCACTCTCCAGCAAAGGATCCAACTGTATCGAGTTGTCAAAGTAGGGCAGCTCCTTCACCAAGGAAAGTGGCTCACCCGAGGCCAAATTCAACAGAAATTTCCTCATCTAATGGAGGAACTCAACGCAATGGAGACCATTGCTTCCTAAGGGGGGAGGATTGATCTAGATGGATGTCGGTGGCCTCCTACCTATTCCAATTTGCTCATTTTGGTAGTTTTCCAGTTCAACGGGTTTTTCCTAGTTTTCAGATCCTTGACTTTCGGGGCCATTTTGAGGACCTAAACAACATTTTTAGGGCTTTAGATAGACATTTCCAATGGGATATCGTGCACCTAAAATGAATATTGTATGCAAAATTTTTGACCCTGAGAAGTTGATGTACTAACTTACTCAAACAGGGCCCACATGACTTTTGGCGCTTCATCTCCTAGGGTTAGGTTTTTGGATGTCTAGGGTTTTTGACATTCCTGTTTATTGTAAAAGGGCCTTGAAAGCCTCATTGTAATCATATTCTTTTTAATGAGCGTAGTTGTCACATCTCTTCTTAGAGATAAGCCACCACCATTCTAGCAAGCTTTTTTTCCGCTGCATTTTACAATTTCAACTTATTTCCTTATTGAATAGAAATAAAATTTTACTGTATATTTGTTATTTTGTGTGTCGTGATAGTCAAGTAGGAATTGGTTCAGTAGGTACATCTCTCAACTGAACACCATCCCCTTCGCGCATTGTGCTACTACTGCAATCACTCCTGTTGGTGCTTCCTCTCTACAACATTTTCTTAACAGAGTGCACACCATTAGCTTACTAGTGAATCTTATCGCGTTGTCGTTGATCTCTTTGATGATGATGCCTCTATTTCCCCTTGTCATGCCAAATTGTGCCTTTACTTGTTTTGATATTTCTTTATCACGCACTTTGTTTTCTAAAAAGTCTTCCAACTGCGCACTTACTTTAGGAAATCCTATTGTCTTGGAAATTAATTCCACATCGATCTGTACTGGTCTGTCCATCCAAATAATGCCTCCATGGACCCATATGACCAACTAATTTAAGAAAATACTAACATTCTTACTGCGCCCAAAATGTTGTATGTCCAAGATGTTTATTATACATAAGTTATACAACCCCATAATCCATTGTGCGGGCTCTAGCACTAGCCTTCCTAGGGGTCCAATCTCGCATGTGTTGATCAGATAGTTTTCCTCGGCTAGTTCTAGAAATTTGGTCATGTCGTGCATGTCATGGTTCACATACCTCAACTTTGGTACCTTCCCCAACATGTCATTGACAGTGGGGAGTGCGTCTGGAAGAAATGGAAGGGTAATTTCCA
This sequence comes from Picea mariana, assembly GCA_032191745.1. Classification (NCBI taxonomy): domain Eukaryota; kingdom Viridiplantae; phylum Streptophyta; class Pinopsida; order Pinales; family Pinaceae; genus Picea; species Picea mariana. The sequence goes on along the minus strand of JASDQU010014286.1, from coordinate 224,922 downwards.
TACTATCAAGGGTCTTTCTATTCAGCCCCACAGCAGATGTGCTTACCTCTATTGCTTATGTGCCCTCTTCTTCCCCAACTAACTCTGGTCAGCCGTTTATGTCCTTGACCAGTACTTTGTCTTGTTCCTGGGGATGTCACGGTCTGACTGTGTCATCTGGTCTCACAAGCGCCTCGGGTTTAGGGTTTGAACCCTCGTTTCCAGCCTCAAAGTTATGCCCTATCTCTCCTTGTTGCATTGTAGGGAGCTCTTCCTAGACATGCATTGGGATAATCAATTCTAGGTCCGAGGTGGTCACATCCTCAAGCTCGACTATATTCTATGGTTTATGCATCCTCTCTTAGCACATTTGGCATTGTCAAGTAACCCTGACAAACTGTCTTGGTGACCCAAACTTCGATGGATTCATCCTTTGCAGCTATCGCAATCTCAGCTTGTTAATTCATCAATTGGAAACTAGGGAACATGTTCTCTTTCCCACTCTAAGCTTGAAATTTTCTAAGTGTCGAATAACTATACATTTTTCTGCCTTTATAGACCGAGTTATGTTCACTTTTACTTTTTGTGTGCATTTGCGCCAAGTTCACTTTTTACTATCCGCAGTATTTTGATTTTTGTCACGATAGTTACTGTGTGCAACTCTTCCCTGTTGCTTTTGTATTTTCTTTCTTTTGTATTTTTGTATTTCTTTTTCCCTCTTTTTATCCTTTTTATATATTTTTGTCACTTTTTTTTCCTAGATTCTACTATAATACACTATGTACATGTTCTTCTTACTATGTTGTAACTTCTAAGTGTTAGGAGGTTGACTGTCCTTGTACAGTTTCAATTGACCCCCATTGATCATTCCTTTCAGTTATGCTCATGACATATCCTTTAATTGTACATATCTGCCATCTGTGACAGTCTTGACTTCATAGGCCCCTAACCAATGCATTATGAATTTAATAGGATGTTGAAAAACTTTGTTGTCACAGAGCAAGACTAGGTCTCCTTCCTTGAAACTCTTCCTCTTGACATGTCTTTCATGCCAATATATGTCTCTTACTTTCTATACTTCTTGGTGAAATCCTGCTAGGATCCTATACTCTTCCATCTGCACTAGTTGGTTTAATCTTTCAGTTACTACGCCTCTTTTTGTCATGTTAGTGATTGTTGCTACGTGCAGACTGGGTACCAAAAATTTCAATGGCACCACTGTTTCTTTCCCATACACCAACCTAAACAGTGTCTGTCCTATCAGCTTCTTACATGTAGTCATGTATTCACATAGTACTTCTGGTATTTTTAAGTCCCAATCATCCTTGTTTACATTGCAGATCTTTGTCAGATCATTCTCCAAGATTTTATTGAAGGCTTCTACTGTTTCATTTGCTTGAGGATGGTATGGTGTACTCTTATGGTGGTAGACTTCAAACCCCTCAGTCATAGACCTGATAGTACTGTTGATAAAGTGGGTACCTTGGTCACCCATCAAAATCCTTGGATGACCAAATATGGTGATCACCTGCTCAAACAAGAAGTGTGTTGTTGTCTTTGCGCTACAATATTTGACTAGTGTTGCTTCTTCCCATCTTGTTAAGTATTTTGTCACAGTAATGATATACCTTGCTCCTGACCTTTTTGTTGGTGGATAGATTGGTCCAACAAAATTGATTTCCCATTTTTCAAATAACTACAAAGTTACTTGTGGTCTTAGGGGAATCTCATCCCTTCCATTACGTTTACCAACCCTCTGACGGACATCACATCTCCTGTGCACCTTCTTGTGGAGACCTCATGTAATCATTGCTACCAATTCTCCAAACCTGTATCTAAGTCAGAAGCACATGATGTGATGCTCCTCCAGCTAAGCACCCCATCTCCAATTGGGTTAACATAATCTTCTTCACACGCGGTGGTTCTGTAAAACTGGCTTATTTCCTCCAGAATTAAGCAAGTGGGATCTACAAAACTTTCTCCTTCTGATGGATATAATGGCGCAATGACTCTGCATTCTCCTAATTTTAATGTCATCTTCCTTGTCTTCAAGTTAATTATGGCCTGGTTATCTAATTCCCAATCCACTCCAGGTAGTGTTGGATAAGTTGTTGTGCCATTCACTATTTCTATCACTTCAAAGTCTGCCTTAGTGCACACTCCATCCAAATCTATTGTCACACCTTTTAGCCTTCCAATTGGCAGAACTCTGTGTTGGTTTTTTAGTTTCAGTTGGACAGATAAGTAGCCTAATGTGGGATCTCCCATACATTTACATGTCTTATTAGGTAACACATTTACCTCAGAGCTTGAATCCAATATAATATCCCCCATATTGAAATATCCAATGTTGGCATTCAGTATAAATTCTCTGCTTGTCCTCCTCCTTGTATGGAGGTGATTGACTATTTTCTGCTCTAACTTCCCCTCTACCTCTGTGTTACATATTTCTAACATATTTTTCAAAACTTTAACAGATGATGGATAATTCAGTAGTTTAACACAGGATTGCGGAAAAGTATGTATGGTACTTACTTTCACTATAGGTTGTGCTTCATTAGTGTGGTCCATTGACGAAGGAATCTTGTACATTGGTACATTTTTAGTATGTTGTGCAGCTGATGTAGATGCAAAATCTTGTTTAAGAAACTCTTGTCTGGCCTCCTTGAATTTCTACTTTTCATTTTGCTCATCAAACTGTTTATGTGGTTCAATATTCTTCTTCACCCATTGGTGTTGCATTGGATCTTGTCTTACTGTGTCAGCTCCTGTCTTAGCTCCTCCATGTGTTACTATGTTGATGTTCCTCCCATCATCTTTGGAATCTAAAAAAAATCCACTGTACATTATGATTGTTCTAATTTCTCTTTTCTTGAATCTTCCCCAATAGTGTTGGACAATCCTTTGTATCACGATCTGTTGCGCAACAGTACATGCATGTTGCAGGTGGAAATGGACATTCTCTTGCATAATGTCCTGGATGTTGGAAATTATGACATATTACTAGACCTCTACCTATTTCAAATCCTCCTCTACCTCATCCTCCACCTCTGTATCCACCTCAATCCCCTCGTGGTATGTTGTACTAAGGTACCTGATTATACACTGGGTTATATTGTGGTTGTGCATTGTTATAATGAGGTTTCACAGTCTTATACTGCGACTACACAATGTGGTATAGTTGTTGCACATTATTATATGGAGGTGTTACCTGGTTGAACTATGGTGCAGCTTTCCCTGTCATCATTTTTGCCTACACCCTATACGTATCCGAAGTTTTTTCCATGATCAAGTCCATTGTCCTACAATCTTTGTCATCATGACCCACTGATTTGCAAGAAATGCAGTATGAATTCTTGGGTATTGTCTGGTACTTCTTCATAATTGGACAATGATATGGATCATGCTCGTGTGTTTTACAGATTTCGCACCATGGTCCTCATGTTGAAAAAGCATTTGGTAGCCCTGTTGCCATGTGTTGCGTGAAAGTTAGGCACTCGTTCTTATGGTGTCCTTTTGTCCTGCATGTGTTACACTAAACAACTTCTCTTTTCTCTTCTCCCTTATTCTTGTTCAGTTGAAATGTGAGGTTCTTCATATCCTCCTTTATCTCTTCTATTGTTAGATCTGTCTTCTGATACTAGTTCTCTTCTAGTTGTAAGGTTGTCTGCAAAGCCTCTACCTAAGTTTGAAACTTATGTCTCCTCAAAGGGTATTTCATATGTGGCATCAGTGAATTCAAAAGAGATGTCTATGCTACATGTTAGTCATAACATACTTCAATTTACCCTTCAACCATTTGAACCTCTGATCAATCTCCCAAAAATACTCACTTGGTTTTTGTCTAACTTCATCATCTCAATCATGTACTGATCTTCTGAGCTAGGATTTTAAAATTCATTTATCAATAACTTCTTCACATCTGCAATAGTTTGTGTTGTTCCTGGTGGACTGTTTACAACTAGAATCATGTACCAATTCAACGCATGGTCTCTTAACGTGACAACTAACTGCGCAAGTTTTGTATCCTCATCTGTAATCTGTTTTTCTTCCCATATCTTCTCACATATGAATATGTGATTTCCATGATCCTCTCATGCCTCTCCCTTAAATTCAGGTAACCTAATGGTGGGATCGTGTCCTGCCATCTTGAACTGTGTTGAGCTACTCCCTTCGCGCGATGTACATATTTGACTACTACTTCCTGAACTGGCTCCTCCAATTGTTTCTTCTTGGTTGAATTCATTTCCTGGCGTCTTTCTTCCACTAAAGTTCGGTTGTCTAAACAGTGGTGTTCTCCCTGGTACATTAGTCACACATGGGGTTATGGGTTCCACACTAACACTGACATGGATGGGAGTTATGCCTTATGTTCCTACCCTTGGACCGCCTATCTTCCTTTCATATGTTGTGCGCAAGATTTTCTCAATATGCTCCATAGCCCAGAGATCCTCTACCTCTTCTTCATCACTTGTCAAGCCCTCTCTATCAGCTATGGTTCTCTTCATATTATTCATCTTATATTGGTAGGGTACTCCACTGCATGTCTTTCCAATTGTTGCCATTATCTGTTTTATCTTATCTTCCTTCATCATGATTGGGTCCATGTTCTCCTTCTTCTTTTCCTTATCCATCTCTTTCTCCATTTCTCCACCTCTTGTCAGTGCTTCCAGCCTTCCCCCATGCACGCAGGGAAGTTTAGTTGTATGATTCCATATTCATTACACCTTTGTTATAAAATAAGATCTTAATTGAAGTGTACAACGATATGATATAACTATCTCTAGGTCCCTTTAGAAACTCTTTCTCTGCTGCACTGTAAGACTTCATGGTATCTACGACAAATTCTGTGATAAACCCTACAACAATACTGTCTAACCATAAATCTACTAGGCGCGTGAATTTGTTGTTAGCTTGTTGTAGTTGCATGATCTCCACATGATTCCACTCAAGTTGTCTAATTTGATTTGTAGGGTGGTTGTCTTTTAACCTTAATATCCACTCATGCAACACATGTGGGAAATCACAGAAAAATACCTCATGCAAGTCGTTAAATGTGTACTTGTCCAGATATTTGCATGGTGTTAACTTACGGTTTATGTTATCCTTCTATGCAAACTCAAGATCCTTTGTTTTCAACTAGCTTTCAATCTCCTCCTTCATTGGATTCCATGGTTTGAACATTCCTTTTTATACGTTCATTCTCTGCACAATTCTTTCACGGATCCCACTCACTCAATCCCATGCAGTTCCAGCTGGAAACATAACCATTTCTTGGTTATTAATCTATCTTCCTACTCTTGGGCCGACCTGGGTTCAAATCTGAACAGGTTTCCAACAAAACCCTCTAAAACTATCGGACCCCTTGGTAAACCAGAAGGCAACGCAACACACAAGATGTACTACGCAGTCTCACCCGAGATAGTTCTATGGGTGACTGCAATGCTCAGATGATTGCAGTCTAGGAAAGAGTGGGGATCTGGTATTGTAACTGGTATTTCTCAAGCCTTAGACTGATTACTCAATCTATTATTATTAATATTCATTTATCTATT
>JASDQU010014286.1:206041-217518 GCA_032191745.1 Picea mariana | reverse complement strand
TACATTCATGAGGTAACTCATCATGTTCTTCTTGATGACTCACCTTTTCATGCTTTCGTTCTTCAATCAAGCCTTTGTTTCCCTTAATAGAATCATGAGATAATTCATGCTCCTATTCAAGGGGTTGATAAACCTCTTGATAATATTTTTTACTAACACTTCAGGAGGAATGTGAGGTAGGAAAACTTCATCTTCATCAAGTGGGAGAAAGGATACCAATGTCTCAACCTGGTTATCGGGATGTTTCACTTCATCAAAATCTTCTTCTTCTTGTAAACTGTCTTCATGGATGTGCTCTCTGATAAAATATTCATCATGATGGACTTGATGTTCAATGAGTTTTGAGACTTCTTAAGGCATCAAGAATGATTGATCCTGGTTTGGAAAGTTTTCCTAGTAACCATATTTCTTTGTCACAACATTAAACAATGACTTCACTCCATAATAGGCAATGTCAACCTCCCATGCTACGTTTCAGGTAGGATTATTCTCATAATTTCAAAGAATAGTGTTGTATTCTTCTTTTCTTTGCACACAAAACTCAAAAAAGAAGTATGTATTATGGCAGTTCTCTATTAGTTAGTCACAAAACTCAGTATCTTCTTCTATTTTTCTTTGAGGCTCTCAAAACTTTATTCATCAATATTGTCATATTCTTTCTTCTCAATCGTTGTTTTAACAAATTCTTGAAGAAGTGTTTCCCTCAAGTCTTCAATAGGGTCTGAGGGTAAACCTTGTCCCAGAAAGGCATCTTCCAGGTCTTGAATAGTATCTTCAAATTTATGAATTATAGGGCCTTGATACTTAAGGAATTCTCGGATAAGGACCATTAAAGAAGATATACTTTTAGGTTTGCAAGAATGTCTAATCTGATCTCTTTGATTCTCCTCAAGTGACGAGAAATAATTGTATTATCACATCTTCATGTTCTATACCCAGGCATAAAATAAATGCAGTAAACTCGACAATATATGCAACGACCGAAGATGGATCACCATCAAACTTCAAGCAATACTCCCACCATCTTGGTGGAAATTTATTTGGATACCAATAAATGAACTCAACGTCCAATGTTTTGTATGCCTCATGAAAGAACCACAGAGACATATTTCCATCACTTGGGGTAATACTTCAATGGATTCGCCAGATGAACTTCAAAAAAATCTCATCAAAATGTAAAAAGTGAACTTCCCTCAAATGGAGTTGCTAGAAAATCTATGGGTGAAGGCTTTGGGGTAGACTTTCCAAGCATCATTATGGATCGAAAAGGATTCAAAATCCTCCCTGATAATGGCACCAAAATGTTATCACATAATATTTAGTTTTGGCAAAGCCCAACCCAAACCACAAAGGTGTAACAACTATTGTTGGATTAATAAGAGGGGGGGTGAATCAATAATGAGAAACTTATACCACTTATTAATCATTTTAACCACAATGTATATTCTTTTAACTTATTCAACAATGTTCATCAGTTCATCATCAATATATTATAGCATCATAAACATTAACATCCATCAATGCATAATGAACAATAATAGACACATCCACACAATACACAATACACCAGTGTTTTACGTGGAAACCCAATGCGGGAGAAAACCACATAATATTTTTCTTATATGTCAGAATTACATTCAAGGAAGCAATAACTTCCAATTCTATGGTTCCAACCAGAAGAAGGCTCCACCCCATATGTTCTCTGGCTCCAACCAAAAGAAGGCTCCACCCCATATGTTCTCTGGCTCCAACCGGAAGGTGGCTACAACCACCCAATTCTCTAGCTCCAACCAGAAGGAGGCTCCAACCCTCTGATTCTTAGGCTCCAACTCCTTGGTTCTTTAGCTACAACTGGAAGGTGGCTACAACTACCTATCCTTGCCCCATCCAACCTCCCTGAAATATAACTATCAAATAATTCATGAATCATCGTCACAGTGTCACTGTGAAATATACCAATGTAAACATGTACCTCAACCATATACCAAAGATATATGCCAATATAACCAACAAGAGTCCTCTAGCAATACATCACAATATCCATAGGTCAAATACCATAAACCCTCACATCAAACCATGCACATTAACACCATATCATGTACCAATCATATACCATTTCATGCCATACACCATATACCAATAAACCAAGAAATTCACTAGCTCAAGAAGTAGACCTCAACCAACATGTCTAATACATCCAATATGTACCACAAAACATATACCAAAAACTCACCAAGACATGCCTCAAGCATGTATCATGTCATAACCAAATGTAACCATAAAAACATGCATATAAACATACCTGTAACTATTTAACACACCTAGTGTATGTGATCACAGACCTATAGACTTTCCTCAACTTCAACAACAAGAGAATAGCATTGTCGTCAAACTTTGCCTAAGTCTCACATGACTATTTTTTGGATTAGTCAACAACCCTAAATTGAAACAAGCATAACTATGTACCTGAAATGAATAAAGGTTTGAAATGATATAAAATATTCTTCAGTGTCTTCTCTGCAATTCCTCTAGGTTTCACTTCTTGGAACCTCCCAAAAACTGAGTTATAGAAAAATGGACGACCTTGTTGAACTCTGGATTATTCTAGAGAGCGCACGTCTACGACATTACATGTGCTCCATATTTGATATATTATTCTTAAAATTTCACAAAAAAAACCACGTCATGTACTCTTTCTGTTACAATTGATCTCACATCATTTGGATTTTCTATGAATAATTTATGACCGTTTTAACCGAAACACATGTTTAAAGCTAGTTTCAGAACTAGCCAAAAACCCTATCTTCCACATAGTGTATCTCCTAAAATAAAACGACCTAGAAGTTGAAATTTCTACCATGGGTACCTCGATATGTTGTCTCAATATCCTCCATGTTTCTTTGTCTGAATCATTCTAGAAAAAACTTTATTGTGCAAATGGTGAGATGAACAATAAATAACATACCTTAGAACACATCATTAAAATGCTTCATCCTCCCTTGGATTTTCGACCTTCTTTACTTCACCTTCCCTCTGAAATTCACCTCATATCTCCTTGGTTACTTCAATCACTTATAGATATTCAATATGCTCAATAGGTGCTAACAGGAGACCCTTTCTCTCTTATTTATACTCTCCAAGTAGCTTCCTCTAGGGGTTATCTTCTAGCTACTTTACCTAACTTCCTTATTTTAGGGATAACCCACTTCTAACCACTTTGTCCACTTAAAACCACTTTATCCATAAATAGTAAACTCACCACTTCTAGTTTCAACTAATTTAGTTTTAATTATTTTCTTTTTGCAACAACTTAACTCATGATTAATTAATTTCTTGTTCAACCACTTTAACTATTCAACCTTCTTGTTACAACTACTTTACCCATAATTAATTAATTTATTGTTCAACCACTTTTACTATTGAACCTTGTTGTTACAATTAATTTACCCATAATTAATTTCTTGTTGCAACCACTTTGACTAGCAAACTTTTTGATGACTTTCTAGGAGCTTCTAGAATAATTGACTTCTTGTTGACCTTCCATGGGCTTCTAGAATATTCTTGAGGGTCCTCCAACTTCACAAGGCCAATCTCACTAACAGTGTAGAACCACGTGATGTAGCATATATCACCAAAAATGGCATGACATGTACTATCCATCTAGAATAATCTTACCTACATATTCACTGATCTTCATGTCGTTATACCTCAAACAAACTCGGGTCCCTTACCCAAACTTATGGAGATACCAAAATGTGTTACTAAACATACTCAAGGGTTGACATCAATCTCTAAGGGTTGAAATCAATCTACAATATCACTCTGCAAGGGTTGACATCAATGACAACCAATTATCTAAACCAATTGTCCATCAATCTAAACCAATTGTCTGACAATATCCCCCTTTGGCATTGATGGAAACACTTAGTCATGAAAACAACCATGCTCATACTCCTCATCAATATTTCTATCTCTCCCCCTTTGACATCAATGGAAAAGGGTATCTCTCATTGGGGATGCTCCACCTTACTACACCTTACTAAATGCTCATTGGGGATACTCCCCCTGTCTTCATGCCTCTAATTGTTCTCTCTCTCCATTTGAAAAAGGATTAACTCCCCCTGTCGATATGACATTGTACCTGCTCTAACCAATCCTGGTTAAAAGAATAGCTCCCCCTATGAGTGTGTCTCCATGTTTGTATGCTACTAATATTCCTCTCTCTCTCTCTCTCTCTCTCTCTCTCTCTCTCTCTACATGTTTATGTGTATATCAGTATAGGTCTTCCTGTACCTTTTTACTTTTAGAGTTATTTTCCATTGGTGTTTCCTTGTGTAATCAACTGAAATATATAAAATCATTCAAGAATAAGAATTCAAATATTCCTATATCATTATCATCCATTATGATAATGTTCCTTTATATTTGAACCACTCTCTGAACCAATCTATGAATCCAATATTTTCTGAACGCATGCTCTCATTCATTGTCATATATCTTTCCAAACCTACTAATCCATCTTTTCTCATAATTTCCAAGACTCTGCTACTCAACTGTCCACAATGTTGACCCATATGTCCATGTATTATTCTAAAGTCTTCTCAGCTACAAATGATCATCAAATATGCCCACTAATCTTTTGTATCTGCATACCAAACTCTGCATGCCTGGAAAAACCTGTGATAACAATATCTATGCCTAAATACAACCATAAACTTCTTCCTATGTAACTTCCAACTGACACCTTTGTGGGAACACTGCTTTATCAATCAATAAATATGCCATTCTGCACTTTTTCTATCGAACCACTTTGAAGTTGTATCTATCAAAAATCTGCAACATGATTCTTCAAAATGCTTGAAAGATACTCTATGATATGTAGAGATGTTGTCTATACTCCCCCTTTTCAACAATCATAATATTGGGAATCCCCAAGACGGATGGCTCGAAAGAATACCTTCCCGAAGTAGTCTCCATATTCATCTGTAGACTCATCATCTCTTTGAACTCTAATTTTTCCCTTTCTGCCCGTGGATTGATCTCGATCTATAATTCATGAAAGCACAATATCTTGAACCTGTTTCTTATTTACCTTCTCTTATTTTCTTTCATTTCTTCTCCAAACATTTTTGTATCCGACATCTTCCTTTTTCTTTGTATATTTGTATTCACCTCGTATTATTTCCAATCTTGTGATCTCTGGGACCTGGTCTTTGTTCACATGTTCTTCCAACCTTTCAAATATCTCATTTCTTGGATCTCAAGGGTTGTTATGAATAGACACATCGGCCATGACTAGGGTTTTACGACTTTCTTCTTAAACCGATTCCTAGATCCCTACAACTTTCCACAAATACCCCAAGAAAACTTGCTCTTGTACCAATATGATATTTAAATTGTCATGGATATTCAACTGGATAGTTCGTCACAACAAATCTAATAAAACACTAAAATATTTACTATGAAGGTTACTTTCCTTTAGATCTCATATTCTTTAATTATTGGCTTTCTACTTAAAATGTATCAAATAGATGAAATGAAAAAAATTGAGAATATAAATAAATACTCACACACCATCCACAAATAAACACAAGATATAACTTGGGAAACCCATTATGAGAGAAAATCCAACTATAAGGTGAGGTCGCTCGGCTCTACTCTCTTTTCTTCAAATGCAAGTACAAAGAAACAACCACTCTCTATGGAGTTGTCTTTGACATTATGGCCTATATGGCTACTATAGAATCTCTCCTCATATTTTTTTCTCTCAAAGTACCACTCCTAGGTGTTATGCTCAACTATGGAACAAATATAATGCTAAAGGATGAAACCCCTTCTCCTCCTAGAGACTTGGTATTTAACATCACTCGATAACCATCTAGGGGTACGGTTTTGACTTCCTCAACCCTCAATTGTGATAATGTTTTGGACCTTCTAGAATCTTCTAGAAATTCCATACATGGCTAGCCCCATATGCGTGAGTAATGGGGGTTGGCGTGGCATTCACTCGTACCGTGGTGGTCACCATGTTAGGTCAACATGAGAGAGGCATAAATTTTGCATACGAGCTCCAATTGATGTGAATTTTGCACCGTTGGCAAGGTCTTGATGTGTATAATAGTGTCAAGGGATCTAGTGCTAAAGCTATGAAAGTTTTGACCCCCAAAAATGTCGTTTGATGCCTCAAAATGGCTCCAAAAGGTTTCAAACCCCAATTTTTCAAACTGGGACCTACCATTAAAATGACCTTGCAAGTTGATTCCTCTAATTTTTTCCACTCTGAAAGCATCGAGATAGGTGACAAATAATATAATGATCCAATCTAGATCACCAAATTATATTTCAGTATGCTTAAATGGTTTCCATGAATCATCTTATTCTTATCTATCTTATCCTTTCTTAGTATACATGGTTTCACCTCTCGCATTTCCTTTCATATCACTATGTCTTATCCCATGTTATACCTTATGATCACTCTCAAGAAAATCATGTCTACTACCATTAAGGTTACTCTCAGAAAATAGATATATGAGCCTTTGTAATAAAACTTGATATGAAAAGAAATAAAATGATGTATTAGAGACCTTCTCAACCAAAAAGATACATGAGAAGTGGTTAAACGCTTTGTTAATTTTTTTATGAAAAATGCATGCATAGATGCAAGTGGATCAAATGACCATATACTTGGATTGTCAAATAGTGGTATAGTCACTTACACTACTTCCATAAAATATATTGTAGTGTAAGTGACTTTACCACTATTTGACAATCCAAGTATATGGTCATTTGATCCACTTGCATATATATATATATATATATATACCAAGAAACCACTTCACTGCATGCCCCATTCTCTTACATAGGACTTCACATTCACTCCTTGGAGTATGTGATGCTCCAAGTTGCACCAAACGTGGAAACATGTACAAATTTCCAAAAAAAACTAAAACTGCATAGTGTAAGGATGTACAAGTTTTTATTTGATAAAAGGGATAGCAGTTAATATTGAGAGATTAATACAAGGCCAAACTATATTTGTAGCTAAGATGGAAGCCCTGGGATTCGATGAGAGAATGGATCTAATAATTTGAGTGAATAGTAACTTTTGCTAATGAGCAGATAGGACGGAAGCCCTGGGATTTGACGAGAGAATGGATATGCGCTTCCATGTTAAGGAGTTTTGGGAGGAAAAATTTGTAGAGTGTATCATTGAGTAGTGGAAGGCCATCAGGCCAACAAAGCACAGAGAGAGATATGCAATAGAGCAATGGTTGTGAACATCATGAGTGCATGAAGGGGTAAACAAAAATCATAAAAAAGAACAGTACATTCAAAGTTGTTGCGTGGAAAAGGGTGTGTAGCAGATTGTGAGCATGGGAGGAAGAAACCTGCAACCTTTAGAATAAAACCCAGGCAGTATAAAATGCCCGGGCAAAAAATGTTTTCAGAAAAGCAAAGGAAATATCACTTACTTTTTAGCAGTAATTGTGCCCAAGATGATGTGGATTGAGAAGGAGTGGTTGAATAAAAGTCAAAAGAATTTATGGTTTCAAGGAAACTCGTCAAACTCAGTTTAAAACTAAGAAGATATCAGGTGGTCAATATACCAAGTATGAATCGCGAAAATTAAATGGAAAAGGTTATGCATCTTGGACTCTTCTAATGCAAAATATTTTGTTGTATCAAATTGTGGAGGGAATAAAACAATGAAAGATATCTTCGTTGACCATAAGGGAAATTTCATCAAAGATAGCCTCATGATGCTCAATCACATGGTGAGTGACGGAGTCATAACGATATAACCTCTCAAAAATACAATGTAAAATTTGGTAACACATAGGTTATTGGGTTTGAACCTTGAAAACATAGAGATACATTAATTCTTGATTACATAATTCACAAGAAGAAGAGCCCTCGAACTCTCAATCAACCACCTATGTGAGCTTCAAATCCTTTTTCTTCAAATTGCACAAGCAAAAGATGTCCAACTTTCTTCTCCATCTTACTTATATAGAATTATTGTTACCCATCCATGCAAGAAGTTCCATGTATGAATTAGGCTCACCATTAAGTAACTAATCATGTTGTTTTTAACCTTTTTTTAATTTAGCTTTTCTTTTGTCCATTCTTTTAGTAATTTATTTTCTTTTCTTTTTATTTTTTTTATAATTTATTATTATTATTATTATTCTTTTTTAGTTTAACTTATTATAATTTATTATCTATTATTATTAGTCCTTGCCTCTAGCTAGGGACTATAGCTTTTGCTTGGGGGTCAACTATCGTTGACCGCCTATTACTTGGTGCGTTATGACGCAATAGCTGGTGTGTTTTGGAGCTTTCAAGTTTTAAGTTTGATTGATACTAATGACATTTACTTTTAACTAATTTATTATTAAAAATAACTTAATATTTTAATAATCAAATATAAAAACATATTTTTTGATTGGCTAAATATTAAGGGATGTTACTTAAATCTCATGGTGTATTCTTTCTTTTTTTCCAAATTGTCAGAATAAAAAAATCATTTAAAAAAAAACAAATTTATTACTGGTGAATTTAGTTGGCTATGACATTTGTATTCATTTCTTTCGTTAAGAGGATCTAACATAGTATTCATTTGGCTCCACCTTTGGTCCTCACAACTGTCACATTCACCGCCTCAGACTTAACATGGTTGCACCACCTCGTCCACCACAACATGAGACTGCAAAGTGCTACAATCTATCATTTGACCGTTACCACCCACCTTGATGCAATGGAGCTTTACTTATAGTGTTGCAATGGAGAAAGGATGCAACCCATTCATTCGTAATTTTTCCTTGTACACAAACAATGCTCCTTAACTTATTAAAAAAATAAATTGTACCTGAGATGTTCATAGTTGCACCAACAGGGTGTCCATGGCTGCACCAGCAGGGTTGGAAGAGCGGAGTTGTTGCCATCTTCAGGGCCACGTAGTTCCATGTGCATCTTCTAGTGCCTCGGCAATTATGTGAAATGGACTCTTGTTGATACCAGCAGAAACCTGAGCGAGCAGCTATGTGGGCATTATGGTTTCACTGCAAGTCCATCCACCAACTGCTAAAGAAAAGTATTATTGAAGAGCATAGGTATTTAGAGATTCAAGAAAGTGGGAAGTTGCGAATTAGCTATTAAATTGTACCCTACCACATTACAGACCCAGGTTTGATTCCTGGCTTAGTGCCTTTTTAATACACACATTTAACCCAACCATATTCATGTATTATCCTTTTTAATCGTGTAGTTGCATGTTGGACGGGGAAGAGAGAAGCTTAACAGAGGTCTCCCTTAGTGTATGGCTAGAGCTTCGTCTACTTTTGTTATATGAGAGAGGAACCTCCATAGTAGAATTGACAGGGACAGAAAATAAAGAACAACAACCGCTCCTACTCTATATATATATATGCAGCGGAAGACATTTAAGATATACAAAATAAAATAGATCCCTCTCATTTACCGTTTTTTCTATGTAACTCCATCTTTATCAAGTATAGATATGGACTCAAACCTAACTCTATCTTTATCATGTCTCTATTTACATTTTGATTATAGCTCCTAAATATTTAAATTTGATCTTTTGGTGTGACTCGAACCTAATTCTATAAATCTGGTTACAAGTCTGAAATATAAAGTGTATTAACTGTGCCTAAAGTTTTTTAAACTCCATGGACATTATGCAAGTTTTTGTAAGAGTCAGTTGCCATAAGTGGAATAGCTCAGCATTCTCATGTTATCCATAATAATATCACAACAGAGTTAAATTTTGCATTATTGTGGCGGAGTTTAGAGTTAATTTTTGCATTATTGATTGATATAAAGTACTCAAGTTTTTGTAAGAGTTAGTTGCCATAAGTAGAATTGCTCCTCATTATCATGTTATCCATGATAACATCACAACACAGTTAAATTTTGCATTATTGTGGTGGAGTTTAGAGTCATCCCGCTAATTGTGTGCACTCTCTCTAATATTGTAATTTTTTTATTACTTTAAGATATGGACTGCACATCTAGTGTAGGTGACAAATATTTCAATTTCTTGTCATGCACTTTAATCCTCCATGCCCTGAGACTATAATATAGTTTTTTTGCTCGTATGTTGAGGTTATCACATTTATGGCTTGCATTGGCATTTAGGTCAATAGACTTCCTCAACGCTCCATTGAAACTCCTAGAAATATGGCAATAACTAATACTAGCATAGATAAATTAGATATCTAACAAAATAGTAACTGCTACTAAACATAGATGGTCAATCTACATAGCCAAATAAAAACTAGATAACATAATAACATAGTCTGTCGTGTGAAAGCAACATTCAGGATTTACAAAGAGTTGTTAATTAGGTAAACTAATTAAAACTTATAGCAAATTGTTAAATTCGAGATCACTCCCATTGTTGTCATCGCTTTCTATTCCATTAACCTTAAATGACATACTATAAATACCATAACATCATAACAACACGAAGATAAAGCACCTGCTTTTAGTTTCAGTTAGAAGTTGGTTTAAGTGTTTTCATCATAGCTCTTTGTCGAGCAGTCATAAATTAGCTAAGGATTAAATGTGGGATGTGCTTAACAAAAAGCGTGAAAACCAAAGATTTTAAATTAATTATTAAATGAAATTAATTTAATGTCTTAAAAAGTTTAAATTAACTATTAACTATTTTTTATTGAAATTCACACATCAACATAAATAATTTACTTATCCCATTTAATAAGTCTACTTCATTTTCTTCCAGGTGTCTAGGTTAGCACCCACTTGTCCAAGCTAGCTCCAATTCTTATGAAGGTTTTTTTGCATGTGTTGTTTCCACTAACATGCTACCACGAAAAGGTCCTTTATAAATAAATAAAGTCGAGACTACCAGGCATATCACATTACTTGAGAAGAAGCCCTTGAAAAGGTTGCCTCATGTATTTCAAATTAATTGAGCTAAATATTGCATAGTACTTTCAGGTATCCAAAATGCTTGTTTGGTTCAATATGTGGTTGGTTGTATATTTCTTGTGTCATAGTTTTGTTTATAAATTTTTAGAGAACCTATTTTAGTTAGTGTTAAAATCAATTATTTTTGAAAAGCACTCCCTTGTTTCTTTGGATACTTTTATACCCTTATGCTTTTACACCCTTAGATACTACGTTATAGGATTATTTCTGTAGCAAATGGTTTGCATCAAATGCTTCACATCAAAATAGATTCTAAGTTGTGTATAAAGGAAACCAACTTCTAGCTTGTATATAAATATCAATGATTTTGCTTCTTTTGCATCTCATATACTATGTTACAGGATTTTAACAAATTGTTTGCATCAAGACATTCTATAAAAGCGGGTTGTGCCTCTTTTTCACCTTGTTGAACAGGGTCTACGTTGTATATGTATAATGACAGAGATAAATTGGTTTCGATAATAAGTTTTTGCTCCATTAAATTGCATGTCTTAGAAGATACG
>JASDQU010014286.1:165569-180759 GCA_032191745.1 Picea mariana | reverse complement strand
TTTCATTTCATGTATTTGTTATTTTGATTTCATGTTATTTTTTTTATTCGAATTTGTTGCAAAGAGTGGTAATGCAGGAACAGTTGGATATCCATATTTCACCATACATGAGCTTTAATGGAGCATCCCATTTGTTAGTTTAGTTGCTCCAGGAGATAGAATCAAAGTTCATCTTTTCTTTTCATGAGCCATCAATGAACATGTCCATCACCTGAGCAAGAGCTTTTTCTTGTTTATGAGTTTTGCTTTCCAGCTTTCGAGTTGTGTGAAGATTGTTATTTTTAAGAGTGTGTTGGTTTCTAAATGGTTTTCTTATCTAAGCTATACTAAACAAACATAGGAACCTATCTGTTATCGGCACATATAGTGCATCAACTCTACTGATTACGAATCTCGATTGATAATTTGTGTTTGGTAATATATTATGCATATAATTGCACCAACAATTGTATATAACTCCTAGACCTTATGAGAAGGGGAGACATCTCTCAACTATAATACAATATTATCTTGGAACTTTGTCGTAAGTATTTCAGATGCACATCTAAAACAAGCAAAGGTCCAAGAGATATATTGGTAAGTAGAGGAAACACTATTGGAGGAGGAGTAATGAGGGCATAAATTGGGAGCAAGTTAGAGAATTTTAAAAATAATATACTTAGTTCCCTAAGCTCCCAACCGGATACACTATAGACAAATAAGAAACAGGAAGAAATAGAATGTGCAGTGGTTATCTTTTGCCTGAAGTTTAAAATGAATCATCCGAAGAGAGAATGTTTGTTGGATTAGATTGAGGTCTATGGAATATGCAGCGAGGACCATGTTATACATAATTGTCCATCCTTTCCCAGACTAAAGTCCAACTATCAAAAAGATGAGGAATCATAACAATTGTGCTATGTCTCTCAAAAGAGACCCTGGAAGCCTAAACCTCAAGGTATGATTCAAGATCAATATAAATATTTCAATTCATATTGAACTAACCCTTCAATGCAATACGATTCACAACCATGGGGTATTCCAACTCAACAATGGGCAGCTCCTCCTTCCAACCGATTATGGAAACAAGGATGGAGAAATCCCATGATAGGAGGACCCCGACAATTTATGACACATCCAACCATGCAACTTCTTCCTCCTCCCTAGATGCAAGCATCTGCATCCACCCCTCCTCAACCAAAACTACATGCACAACAAATACCTAACCCAAATAATGGAAGGTTAGGTCAACCAACGCAAGTTGTTGGACTTGCAACCTAACCTACTTACTCCATCTCTTCCCTATATTGTAATGACAATCACCTTGTATCTGGAAAGACTCTAACCAAGGACCAAGCTCGCATTAGCATTGAAGATCTAAATGAGGAGGTCCCAAATGAAGAATCAGGGACAAAAAAAATCTCAGGAACCTTCAAAAGATGAAAATGCCCACCCTACACTGCATGACCCACCCTATCCAAAAATTCTAAATCAATAAAAACCTTCTACACAACCTAAGTTTGATTTCTTAGGAGAACTAAAAAAATGTTTGTCAAAATACTGATATTTGAATCCATCAAGGATGTACCTATTTATTCAAAGGTGGTATGAGAAATTTGTTTGAGGAAGCCCAGTAGGAAACAAAAGGATCCTCAAACAATTCATGTCATGGGAAAACTATCATATCTAATGATGGGGGGAGTTCTTGCAACTAAACACTCTAACCTTGGTAGTCCAGTCATTAATGTGCAAATTAACAATACACTTATTACTAACACATTAATCAACCTTGGGGCAGCCATCAACATTATGACACATGAGACCATACAATCCTTAGGTCTTACAGGCCTTAAGGGAACCCCCATTGTCCTTCAATTCCTTGATAGATCAACTATTAAACCAAAGGGAATTCTAGAAGATGTAGTGATCTCTATGGATTCATGGGAATATCCCACTGACTTCATGGTCCTACAACCTAAAAAATCTATGGGTGGGTATTCTCTAATCCTGGGATGACCTTGGTTGGCCATGATCGATGCCTACATCAGTTTTTGGTCAAGAAACATGACTATTTCCCACAGGACATCCACCAAACAATTAACCCTCTATCCTCCCACCAAAGCCAGCATAGACTTAGAAACACCACTTCAGGTCGATGGATAAGAAAGTGATGAAGAGGGGGAATCTCATCAAGTCCTATCTATAGATCAATACCTAGACATAAGAGATAAAAAAAAGGATGATGAAATCAATGATTTTCTAGCCTCCTCCTCCTCTTCCTCAGGAAACACATGTCTTCTTGAGGATATTATGAAACAAGAAACTCAGTTTTCCTTAGCCTCAACAAGCATCTCACCATCGAACACGAACCTATACAAGAAAAATACCAAGGATCCCTTATAGAAACTATAGAAATTAGCCCGCATAAAACCTTGAAAATCAATCAAGGACTAACCGAACAACAAAAAGAGCGATTGGTTCAAGTGTTGCAAAATCATAGTGATGCCTTCACCTGGGATTACTCTAACATGAATGGAAGGCCGGATAAGCCCGAAAATGAAAGACATAGTCAAAGAGGAGATACATAAATTTCTTACAGCTAACTTCATCTATCACATTTATGATAGCAAGTGGGTCTCCCCTGTTGTCATGGTATTGAGAAAAAATGGTAAATGGAGGATTTGTGTATATTATAAAGAATTAAATAAAGCAACGCATAAAGATTGCTTTCCATTACCATATATCCACCAGGTCCTGGACATGTTAGCAAGAAATAAATATTTTTCTTTCCTCGACAGATTCAGTGGATACAACCAAATCCAAACCGCCCCTGAAGATCAGGATAAAACAACGTTCACCTAACCTCGAGGGAAATTCGCCTATCGTGTTCTACCATTTGTCTTATGCAACATCCCTGCATAAGACAAGTTATATTCATTCGATCTAGTTCATGATTGTGTGTAAATTTATATGGATGATTTCACAACATATGGGGACAAATTTGATGACACATTAACTAATCTAAAAAATACGTTAATCATGTGCAAGGAGTAAAAATTTTCTTTTAGTAACGAAAAGTGTTTCATGATGGTAATTGATGGCATTGTACTAGGGCATCATATCTCACAAAAAGGTATTCAAGTCGACCTAGAAAAAAATAAAGGTAATACTGAATTTTCTGACTCCAACTTCACAGAAGCATGTATGAAGCTTTATAAGATATGTTGGCTATTACCATAGATTTATTGAAAAACAATCATGTATTGCTCATCCATTGTTTTCTCTAATTATCAAATACGTTGATTTTGTATGGATAGAGACATGCCAGCATGTGCTTGATGAATTGAAAGTCAAAGTATTTGAAGCTCATGTAATAAGAGGGCCTGATTAGACCCTCCCGTTCCAAAATTCCACAGATGCATCAGACATCGTTGTTGGAGCCATCCTCATACAACTCAAAGGAAAAGACCCATATGCAATTTACTATGTCAATAAGAATCTATAGCCTACATAATTCAACAATACGGTAACCAAAAAAAATTTCTTATTGGTATTCATGCAATAAACCAGTTTTAGACACTACATTATTGGGTATCCTATCATTTTACACATTGATCATGTTGCTACCAAATATTTGATGAATAGACCTATCACCAATGGCAGGGTCACTAGATGATTGTTTTTATTGCAATAATTTTACAATACCATTCTAGATAAACCAAGAAAATATAACGTAGTTGCTTATTTCCTTTCTAGAATAAAATCTAATGAGAATGAACCTCCAGTAGAAGATTGTTTTCCAAAAGAACACCTCTTTGTAGTATCTATTAACTCACCTTGGTTTGCAAATATTGCTAAATCTTTGGTTGCAAGCAAACTTCCACATTATCTTACCCCCAAAGAACGACAAAGTATAGTCAGAAAAGTGAAAGGTTCTCATAGATTGATGGTTTCCTCTTCTACACTTGGCCTGATTTGATTATCAGAAGGTGTGTACGAGATGAAGAAGTCCATGAAATACTAAAAGCATGTCATGATGGACCATGTGGGGGCCACTTTGCATAAAAGGATCGAGCACAAGATACTCCACTAGGGGTGTTATTTTCCAACACTTTTCAGAGACACCAAAGAATATGTGAAGAGTTGTGACAATTTTCAACACATGGGTAGACCCATACAAGCAGATGAAATGTCACTACAACCGCAAATGGTGTTAGAACCTTTCAAAAAATGGGACATTGATTTTTTGGGACCAATAAATCCCCCTCTCGTATGTTGATGATTTCATCTTTGTGAGACATTCTTCAGGTCTTCTCCCCAGAGCAGTGGATTGGGTCGACATGTGCCTTCTCCCTATCTTCTCCCCGATGGACTGATTTGGGTTGACCTGAGATGGGTCTTCTCCTCCGTTGTGCTAGGTTGGGTTGACCTGAGACATGTATTCTCCCTAGGTGGATGGGTTGGGTTGATATGTGGGGGATCCCTTGATCTTCTCCCCATATTGGGTTGGGTTGAACGCTCCTCTGAGACTGAGTTGAGCATGAGTACACTTGTCATATGAGTGGAAAATTGTCTTGGGATAGCAACCAACGTTCCATGGGAGCAGACCATGTGTACATGTCAATTGGGAGTTGACCAAGTGGACACATCATGAGGGATCAACCCTTGACGATGATGATGACTTGTTCTAGTGGTTCATAGCACCTAGAAGAGATGAGGACGTTCACACTGGGTACAACCATGTGTGACATATTGATGCATCCTTTCACTATGATTCCCAGAGACAAGAAGAAGCCCAATGTATTGTGTAGAAGACCCATCAGAATCTCAATGTCTTGTGTAGAATACCTAATCAGCTAAAGTCGATCTAGATGAAGAGACACCTTTTGGAAAGGATAAGTTCACATTGGACTTGTATAAATAGAGAGAATTGTCTCTCATTTTGTCATAACACACTTGGATCACTTTCTCTCTCTTGTGCAGCACTAGCCTCTTGAGGTTCTAACACACTTATTCTTGGTGATGGGATTTTCTCTTGGACAATTTATTATCTAGTGAAAGGTTGCAGTTGGGTTTTTCTCCCTTGTGAAGAAGGGTTTCCCAGGATCTCTCGTGTGTATCTTGTGCATGGTTATCTTCTTGTGATCTTGGATATCTATATAATGCAATTAATTATTAGGGTTTATGCTTCATGATGCTTATGCTATTGCAAAATTGAATAGAATGTTAACAATTTTATCAAGCATAAAAATTCAACATGGTATCATAGCAGCGTTCCTAAAGAAGTCATTGCACAAGCTTCTCCAGCTCCTTTCTATGCTAGTCATCATCTTCTTGCTGCAATTGCAAAAATGACCCTTACCCTTTTTCCTTGTCAAGCTAGTTTTAGCCCCTTCCCTTGGTCATTGGGCCTAATCTCTTCACAAACAGGTACGGCCTAGTCCAACGCATCACCTGCAACTTTCATATTGCAAACTGAAAGATTTTTTATTTTTGGCCCTAGGGTTTATAGGGTTTCTGCAGATTTCGGTCCTACGGTTTATAGGGTTTTTGCAATCATGGTGGGAAACATTCCTTTGGAATATAGGCCTGATGGAGCCTCTAAATTGAACTCTTGGAAATCAATATTACTCATCACTCTAGAGGAGAGTGACCTAATGAATTTTGTGGAGGAATTTGTACCAGAACCAGCAGATGCATCAGAGAAAACTTAGTGGAAGAAAAATGACACCAAGGCTAGAAAGATAATTGTT
The DNA here is from genome assembly GCA_032191745.1 of Picea mariana. Taxonomy (NCBI): domain Eukaryota; kingdom Viridiplantae; phylum Streptophyta; class Pinopsida; order Pinales; family Pinaceae; genus Picea; species Picea mariana. The sequence goes on along the minus strand of JASDQU010014286.1, from coordinate 175,027 downwards.
TACTCTATTAAAGATCATCTTATTCCACACATATCCCCAATCAAGACATCCAAAGAGATGTTTGATGCTTTGAAGAAGTTGTTTGAAATTAAGAACACCAACAGAGCCATTGCCTTGAAGCACCATCTTCAAAATATTAAAATGACCAAGGCAGATACAGTTGCCACCTTCTTCATGAAATGTTTTGTGATCAAAGATCAGTTAGGTGTCATTGGAGAAATAATATCAGACAGGGAGTTGGTGATGCTAACTCTTAGTGGTATTCCAATTCATTGGGAGTTGTTCATCCAAAGCATCAGTGGACGATCCAAATTGCCAAAGTTTGATCGCTTATGGGCAGACTACACTCAGGAGGAGACAAGACTTGCAGTAAGAGGTGCACATAGTTCCCAGCATGATGAAAGTCATGTTCTTCCCTCTCATGCAAGGAAAGGAAGAGGAAGAGGAAAAGGTACACAAAGATTTCAGAGAAAATGAAATCCACATCAGGCTCATGAACACGAGAAAGACATGTCAAAAGTTCAGTGTTACCGATGTGATAAATATGGACATTATTTCAGATACTTTCCTATACGAAAGAAAGGAAGGAGGCATGCAACCACTGCCAATGTTGATGAAGATCCACCTCACACCATATATGATCCTACTGAAGAGTTATTCTTCATCTCAACCCTCTCAGGTACGATCCCTGCTAGCAATAATATCTGGTTGATTGACAGTGGTGCTTCCAGACATATGACTGGATATAAAGAACATCTCATTGAACTAGTGGAGAAGAATTCTTGGTTACATGTTGTACTTGGTGACAATGTTAGATATGTTGTGAAGGGAACTGGAACCACTTCCCTTCAACTAGACTCAGGTATTCCACTTCATTTGGGTGATGTATTGTTTGTATCGGGGATGAGAAGGAACCTTGTCTCTATTTTAGCCTTAGATGACAAAGGCTACAAGGTTTCCTTCTCCGATGGAATAGTTATTTCATGGCACAAGAACTCTAGTATGGATTCAACCAATGTAATCAGTGTTCAAGAAGACAGTTTGTACAAATTGACAGTTCATACAGTTCAGGCACTTGTACATGATTCTATCAGTGTGAGTGAGATTTGGAACATAAGAGATTTCGAACATAAGACTTTCTCACTTACATTATATAGCTCTTCTCACTCTAGGGAATATGGCGACTGGACTTCCACCATTTCGTGTTGAGCATGATGGCATTTGCAAAGTCTTCTCTCTTGGAAAGAATTCCAAGGGGACGTTTTCAAGTAGTGGCAGTAAATCCAAAGGAATCTTAGATCTAATACATTCATATTTGTGTGGACCTATGACGATTGCTTCCTTGAGTGGATACTTATACTGTGTGATCTTTATTGATGATTACTCAAGGAAGATGTGGATTTACTTCTTGAAATCCAAGGATTCATAAGAATTCCTTTCCATATTTCAAGAATTTAAAGCTCAGATTGAGAACCTGACCAGAAGGAATATTAAGACCTTGAGATCAAATAATGGAGGAGAACATACCTCCACATGTTTTATTGATTTGTGCAGTGAGGCAGGGATCAAGAAGGAGTGAAATGTTCCTTACAACCCTTTGTAGAATGAAGTTGCAGAAAGAAAGAACATGTTTATTGTGGAAGAAACTAAGGCAATTATCCATGATCAGAGTTTACCGATGTTTCTTTGGGTAGAAGCATCCATGACCGTAGTATATGTGCAAAACAAAAGTCCTCACAATATTTTGAAGAACATAACTCCCGAAGAGGCCTTCACCGGAGTTAAGCCTAAAGTATGACACTTTAGGATATTTGGGTGTCCAGTCTACATTCACGTACCCAAGGAGAAAAGATCAAAACTAGAACCCTCTGGTAGGAAGGGCACATTTGTTGGGTACAGTGAATCATCGAAAGCATATCGGATCTACATCTTAGGTCAGAGATAGATCAAAGTGATTCGAGATGTTTCCTTTGAGGAGGAAGTTTCCTTTAGAAAATCGAGAAAGTCTCACATAGATACTGACAGTGAGAGAGAGGAAGAGATGGTGTCTTCCCCACCTCACACCCCAGCATTATAGAGAGATCTAGACGAGCCAGTAGAGACTATCGAGCCTGTTGATCTTGTTGATCCTATTGAGCCAATACATCCTATTGATGTTCCTAGATAGATTACAGTGGGTCGAAAAAGACCTATGTGGGCTCGTCAGACCTTGCAAGAGGCAAAGGGACATGCATCTTCTCATGGTACTTTCAAAGAAAGTAAGAGACCCTAGAGATTCTTGAGTTATATAGCTGAGCCTTCCAATTATGAGGAGGCATATAGTCAACCAATATGGAAGGATTCCATGATGGAGGAGTATCAGTCCATCATGAAGAATGGCATATGGGACATTGTTCCAAGACCCAAAGGGAAGTTTGTTGTGACTTCTAAGTGGATTTATAAGATAAAACATGAAGTTGACGGGAGCATTGAGAAACACAAAGTGAGATTTGTGGCCAGAGGATTCTCTCAAGTGGAGTGAATAGACTATGAGAATCCTTTTTCTTCTGTTGCTCAATATACCTCCATTTGGATGATTATTGAAACTTCAGCCTTGTGTTGGAGACTACATCAGATGGACATGAAAACAACCTTTCTCAATGGTGAGATTAAGGAAGAAGTGTATATCGAACATCCAGATGGCTTTGTGATCCATTGGAAGGAGTCACATGTGTGTAGGTTGAATAAATCTCTATATGGAATCAAGAAAGCCCCTCGTTCTTTGTATGCGAGGATTGATGGATACCTGATGAGTCTAGGTTTCAGAAAAAGTGTTTTTGATGCCAACCTGTACTATAAAGTTGATAATGGTGAATCCATGATTCTGATCATGTACGTTGATGATTTATTCTTCATCCGAGAAGAGCATATCATTACTTGGTGCAAGCATGAGTTGGTTTTTGAATTTGAGATGAAGGATCTTGGAATGATGCATTAATTCTTGGGACTTGAGGTATGGTAGAGAACTGATGAGATCTTCCTGAATCAAGGGAAGTACACAGGTGAGATATTGAGGATATTTGTTATGAAAGACTGTAATTCTATGACCACATCGATGGTGACGAATCTGAAGAAGTTGAGTGAGTCTTCTTCTAATTCAGACTTGATTGATCCAACTATGTATCGACAGCTGATTGGATCACTGGTGTATCTAGTTAATACCAGACCTAATATTTGTTATGCAGTGAATGCACTTATCCAGTTCATGAGTCATCTGAGATAGATACATTGGGTGACTACGAAGCATGTGTTGAGATACTTACGAGGCACAGTTGGATATGGCCTAAGATGTGCTTCTAGTATTGACATGAGATCGCAGGGATATGTCGATTCATATTGGGAAGTAAGCACAATTTATAGAAAGAGCACCTCTGGATGTTGCTTCAGCCTAGGATCTTCCATGGTTTCCTGGTGCAACAAGAAGCAAACTTATGTGGCCCTGAGTACTGCATAAGTCGAGTACATTTCAGTATGTACAATAGTACGCAAAGTAGAGTGGATTCACAAGCTCCTTGCAGGATTGTTTGGTTAGATGTTGGATCCCACCGTGATACATTGTGACAACCAGAGTTGTGTGAAGCTCTCAGAGAATCCAGTATCTCATGACAGACCAAACATGTTGAGATCAAGTATCACTATATTCATGATATTGTGCAGAGGAAGATAGTTTGAGTGGAATACCTTCTTACCGATAAGCAGATCGCAGATGTTCTCACCAAGCCCCTTGATAGGTCGAAGTTCATGTACTTTCGTGATAAACTTGGCATGACATAGAATGTCCCTCTTGCTGAGAGGGAGTGTTGATGATTGCAACTTCATGAGACATTCTTCAGGTCTTCTCCCCAGAGCAGTGGGATTGGTCGACCTGTGCCTTATCCCTATCTTCTCCCCGATGAATTGAGTTGATTTGACCTAAGATGAGTCTTATCCTTAGTTGTGATGGGTTGGGTTGACCTGGGATGGGTCTTCCCCCCAGGTGGATGGCTTGGGTTGATTTGTGGGGACGCCCCTGATCTTCTCCCCATATCTGGCTAGGTTGATCGCTCCTCTGAGACCGAGTTGAGCATGACACTTGTCAAAGGAGTGGAAATTTTCCCTAGGATGGCACCCAATGTTCCATGGGAGCAGACCATGTGGAAATGTCACTTGGGAATTGACCAAGTGGACACATCATGAGGGAGCATTCCTTGATTATGACGATGACTTGTTCTAGTGGGTTGTAGCCGCTAGAAGAGATGAGGACGTTCACACTAGGTGAATCCATGTGTGGCATATTGATGCAGCCTTTCACTATGATGCCCAAAGGCAAGAAGAATCACAATGTCTTGTGTAGAAGACCCATCAGAAGCCCAACATCTTGTGTAGAATACCTAATCATCTAAAGTCGGCCTGGATGAAGAGACACCTTTTGGAAAGCATAAGTTCACATTAGACTTGTATAAATAGAGAGAACTATCTCTCATTTTGTCATAACAAACTTTGATCACTTTTTGTCTCTTGTGTAGCGCTAGCCTCTTGATATTCTAGCGCACTTCTTCTTGGTGATGGGATTTTCTCTTGGAAAATTTATTATCTAATGAAAGGTTGCAGATGGGTTTTTCTCCCTTGTGAATAAGGGTTTTCCAGGATATATCTTGTGTATCTTGTGCATGGTTATATTCTTGTGATATTGGATATTTGTATAATGCAATTAATGCTTAGGGTTTATGCTTCATGATTATTATGCTATTGCAAAATTGAATAGAATGTTAACAAGTTGATCAAGCATATAAATTCAAAATCGTCGACACTCCTACATCCTCGTCTATACAAAATATGTTACAAAATGGATGGAGGCAAGGGCACTCTTAGCAACAATTGAATAGGCAGTAGTAGAATTTCTCCATGAGGAAATTTTTGTAAGGTTTGGGATACCACGAGAGATAGTGACTGATGGAGAATCTTAGTTAACATCACGGCTTGTCAAAGATATGATGGACAACTTAAAAATCAAGCATCAAGTAAGACCACCATATCATCGATAGGAAAACAGACAGGTAGAGGGGAGTAATAAGATCCTTGAGGCCATCATTACCAAAACCGTCGGATTACACCTCAAGGATTGGGATGATAGACTCCCTGAAGCCTTATGGCCCTACAGAACTACCTGGAGGACTGTGACATGATACACACCTTATGAGTTAGTATATGGAAAAAGGGTACTCCTTCCCATAGAAATGAAAATCTAGACACTAAGAAGAATAGTACAACTGGGGTTGGAACTATCATAGGCTAAAAAAAAAAGATTGCTTCAAATCAATGAGTTGGATGAGTTATGATAGGATTCCCTACATCGAGCCATAGTTATAAACACCAAAGGGCCAAATGGTATAATAAGTTTATCAAGAAAAAAAAATTCAAAGCTGGAGTCTAGGCATTATTATTTTATTCTAGGTTCAAGGACTTTAGAGGAAAATTTTTCACAAGATGGCTCAGTACATATGATATCGATACTCTATACAACAATGGGACCATCAAACTATGAACCATAGATGAAGACAAAATTCCTCTAATGGCCAATGGACATAGACTTCTCTTATACCACTATCCCTTATAAAAGGAAGACTTCTTAAGAAAATTGGCAAATGGATGGACTGACAGTGATCCATAACTCATTTAGGATGAATGACTCCTGGCCGGATAGTCTTCGTTCCTGGTTTCAAAAACAAATTGTGAAAACCGACTTAGTTGGCGCATCAAAAAATAAAAATAAACAATAATGGAACTTCAAGGTTTCATGATGGTTATGTCAGGATCCTTCTCAATAAACTTTAGTAAATATTTATTTTCTTAATAATCTTCTTATTTTTCAAGATATGTGGGGGAGAACAATGTTGCCGCAATTATTGTTGCTACATCTCTCATTGCTACAGTTCTTGTTGTCATGACTCCCCTTGATACAACTCATGTTTCTACAACTCATATTGCTTCAATTCATGTTGTTGTGACTCCCCTTGCTACAACTCATGTTGTTGCAACTCCCTTTGTCGCAACTATTCCCTTTTCCACAACTCCCCTTGTTGCAACCCATTCTTGTAATCCTTTTTGTTGCAACGCTTGTGCTGCAACTCACATTCTTGCAATTCCCTTCACAAATTCCCCTTTCATTACCTTGGTTGTGAACCCACTCACAACCCTATCACAATCCCCTTACCTAATTCTCTTGGATTCAAATCCACTTGCATCCCTCCTTCATTTTCCCCAATGCTACTCCTAGTTTCCCTCCCTTTCTCAAATCCAAGTCATTCCATTTCGACTATTATAGCTTCGTTGTTGTGACTCACGTCGCTTCAACTCTGCTCACAGCTTCCTTTTATTTTCCACTTTTTCACCTTTCACCTACACCACCTATGTTTCGAATTATATCCACACCATTTACCGCATCAACTGTGTTGCAGCTTCATCGCTGCAACTCCCGTTGTTGTGAATTACTCCCTCTAATAAGTTTCAACCATTTTGTTTTCATTCTTGTAGCCTTGTTGTTGTGACTCGCATCATTGCAACTCTGCTCACAGCTTCATTCCATTTTCTTCACTTTCCCCTCCATCACCTATGATACAATTCTTATCCCCACCATAGAGACACATTACCAGTGTTGCAGTTTTGTTGTTGCAACTCCACTTGCAACTCTCACTTTAGAGCATCACCATTGTTGCACTTCTGAACAATGAAACTGACAATGTCGACACTGCAATTCTTGTTAGGACCATTGATGGGAATCCATCCTCTATTTTCATGACTCAATCAACGTTGTACTCGTACAACCACTCAAGGTTATACATGACAGGTACGTGTTCCTATCATAATTTGAAATAAGTATGTTCTAATGGAATGTGTCTAATAGCATTTCTTTGTAACTTCCACATCCGTTCATCATTAATATAATCATGACTTTCATACCCACCACACTTTTTGCTACAACTCCAAACTTACCACCCCATAATTTGCATATCCCATGCAAACACAAACACTCGGAATCAACAAAGGAAAGGAGCCATGGGAGGCTCACTAATCCATAGAGAGTTTGATGAACCGATGTTTCTTGAGGTTTACGACAACATAAGGAAAATTATGGGACAAGCTAGATCGATGTATTATGTCTTACATTTGTAGGGGTACGATGAAGACATTTCTCTAGAATTCACTCTGAAGTATAGAGTCGAGCACTCCACAATATCAAGCACACATGTGGATGTCACTGAGGAAACAATGGAAGAGGTTATTGGCTTACCTTGGATAGGAGAGCGATGGTATAGTAGAATAACTTCACAATTGGATGTTCTAAGGTAGTTCATAGAGTGAGGAGAGACTTTAGTAAAGAAAGGAATCGTATTTGACCACTGGTATTTACCTCATCCATGGGAAGACATGGTCATTTTTGTTCAGCAATACTTCACCTGTGAAGGTCATTATGGCACCATTTACATTAAGCACATTATATTTCTTGACCATCTATGCCACAACCAGTTGATCAATGTGTCTTATTTCTTATTTAAGACACTGTATACAATGTTTGCATTGGTCCAAAGGGCAAACAACCCTAGGGAGGTCGTATTGCACCACGACCTTATCAAATTATTGGTCGAGCATGCGTTGCAGAAAGAAGGCCACACATGGAACAACATTGTGCAACCACCAATAGGGATGATTTTAAGGATGGAAATTTATTTTAAAATTTAGAAACCTTGGCGAATCTTACTAATACTTCATATGCTAACTATAAATGATTAGCGATTTTTTGTAAAAATATTCAAATTTCTAAGTATTTTATATAGTTTTTATAACATTTTGGCAATTTTTAAGGTAAAATAATTTTATCCTATAGAATTTGGGCGAATCATTTTTAAAATAGCGAATCTCATTTTTGGGAAAAACATGGAAAATTAGCCCATGAGCGAAATTTGGCCCCTAAAATCATCCCTTTGATTCCACCAGTTGTCCTTAATGAAGATGAAGTTATTTCACTTTAGGCAACCAAGTGGGAAATCCCTGCACTTCTATCTCCACAAGAGAGAAAGGTTGCAACTCCTTCACCAGAGAATGATGTCGCATACATAGTAGAAGCAGTTGTTGCAACTCCACAAAATAAACCCAAGAGAAAAAGCAAGGCAAAATCCCACCATGTTGCAACTTCGTTAGAAGTAGACCATGACAGTGATGTGGAAATAACAGCCAACAAACCACTCAAAAAGAGACTTTGAGGGATTAATAAAAGGAAAAATCTTGTGCCAAAGAAATGAAGGAGAAAACACAAGGCTGCAACTCAGTGTAAGAAGAGAAGAATTGTCAAGCCCAAGGAACAAGTCCAGGAGGAAGAACATGAAACAGAGGAATCAAAACTCTCCCTTGCTACACAAAAACTAGAGGAGCATACTAACATGGATTCCCAAGAGGTCTTGGTTGACACAAGAACTGGACCAAGGCACTCTTGGTGAAAGCCTCGGCACTCTCCTATAAGCATACTCAAATGAAGAAGAGGTGTCAGCTTCCACTGACCCGCAAGAACCAGTGGAGAAGCCTACTCAAGAACACACTCCAACATAGGCAGGGGACCGAGAAAAAGGCAATGAGGAACAAGAGGAAGAAGCCTTTGTTATTTTACCAAAAATAGCTAAAAACACTTCTCCAACACCATCACCCAAGCCTCAAGGGCCACAAATGGAAAAGCCAGAACAATCTGGTAAAACAAAAGATAGAGAGGACCTAGAAGTCCTCATTAACACAACAATGAGCATACTTTAAGGAAAAAAATAGAAAATAGTTCCTCTTGCTAAAACAACAAGAGGCACTCTTGATGAATCAAATGTTGCTACTCTGAAAGAAAAGAAAGAAATCGAACCTTACCATCACACAAGAACTAGTAGGAGGACCTCTTGGGGAACAACCTACCCATTCACCAGAAGAACAAGGAGCATAAGAGGTCCCACCAATAAATGACTCAACCAATGCACTAGACCCTGGGCTACATGAACCAAATACAAAGGTTGCTACCCCATAACAAAGGATCACTCCAAGATGGGTAAGCATCCCCCACTTTCTCCCTATTTATGCCTCTTTGGTGAGATAAAACAAAATATTGAGAATGGAAAATTTGAAGCTTAAGATCAATTTGAAAATGCTCAAAGAAGAGCTTGAGGAACATAAGGCACCTGAGAAATCATGTTACCTTGTATCAAGTCCCTTTTCTATAGGGGAACCCTTAATTGATTGACAAGAAAGAGGTCGGTTGAAAGAGACAAAAGCAGTAGTTCTCCAGGCTACATATTTTATGGTAATTGATAAATCCACTCAGATAGAGATAGAGATAGAACAAAACATAGAATTTCCAACAAAAGAGGATATCAAGGAGGAGAAGGAGGCCATAGAGGAAGTATTATGTG